>SJYV01020617.1:19083-60560 GCA_006410875.1 Neotragus pygmaeus
AGTTCCTCTTCACTTTCTGCCATAAGGGTGATGTCATCTGCATATCTGAGGTTATTGATATTTCTCCCAGCAATCTTGATTCCAGCTTGTGCTTCTTCCAGCCCAGCATTTCTCATGATGGACACTGCATATGAGCTAAATAAGCAGGGTGACAATATCTAGCCTTGACGTACTCCTTTTCCTATTTGGAACCAGTCTGTTGTTCCATGTACAGTTCTAACTGCTGCTTCCTGACCTGCATATAGGTTTCTCAAGAGGCAGGTCAGGTGGTCTGGTATTCCCATCTCTTTCAGAATTTTCCACAGTTTATTGTGATCCACACAGTCAAAGGCTTTGGCATAGTCAATAAAGCAGAAATCAATGTTTTTCTGGAACTCTCTTGCTTTTTCCATGATCCAGCAGATGTTGGCAATTTGATCTCTGGTTCCTCTGCCTTTTCTAAAACCAGCTTGAACACCTGGAAGTTCACAGTTCAAATATTGCTTGGAGAATTTTTAGCATTATTTTACTAGCATGTGAGATGAGTGCAATTGTGCAGTAGTTTGAGCATTCTTTGGCTTTGCCTTTCTTTGGGATTGGAATGAAAACTGACCTTTTCCAGTCCTATGGCCCCTGATGAGTTTTCCAAATTTGCTGGCATATTGAGTGCAGCACTTTCACAGAATCAGCTTTCAGGATTTGAAATAACTCAATGAGAATTCCATCACCTCTACTAGCTTTGTTCATAGTGATGCTTTCTAAGGCCCACTTGACTTCACATTCCAGGATGTCTGGCTCTGGGTGATTGATCACTATCACGATTATCTTGGTCATGAAGATCCTTTTTGTATAGTTCTTCTGTGTATTCTTGCCACCTCTTCTTGATATCTTCTGCTTCTGTTAGGTCCATACCATTTCTGTCCTTTATCAAGCCCATCTTTGCATGAAATGTTCCCTTGGTATCTCTAATTTTCTTGAAGAGATCTCTAGTCTTTCCCATTCTTTTGTTTTCCTCTATTTCTTTGCATTGATCGCTGAGGAAGGCTTTCCTATCTCTCCTTGCTATTCTTTGGAACTCTGCATTCATATGCTTATATCTTTCCTTTTCTCCTTTGTTTTTTGCTTCTCTTCTTTTCACAGCTATTTGTAAGGCCTATTTGTTAGAATATTTTAAGTATAATTGAATTTGTAGAGCCACTAGTATAGGTTCTACCAATTCAATTATATTTAAAAATATGCTAACAAATATTCTTAATTAAGAAGAATGTTGAGAATTTCCACTAAAATAACATAATTCAATAAGTTTTCTCAAAAATTTTCACCCCTAACAAAACCTAAAGACAGACTAATAAAACAGACTAGTGGTTTTCACTTTTATCAGCTATGTTATTCAAAAACATCACAAAATACTTAGTAGAAATTCCATCTCAGTCAAACATAATGATTTTCATATTTATTTGGGGGTTTTCACATTTAAATTTTATCCATTTTCAAACTTAGCTCTATCTACTTTTGTAATGGAGCAGTAGACGTATAGTCATCACCTCTTGTGATTGCGTCCCTAACACTCCAGTGAGGATTATGCCCCCTGATTAAACCTTAGAGGTGATTTTAAATGCATTTATTCTCTGCAAGAGTAAAGAAGTCCAAGCTATTCAGTTGACATTAGCACATACTTATTAATCATAAATTAACTGTGAATTAATTTACTAGATAAGCTGATTCTCATATGGAAATCTGGATTGTAAAAGAAAAAATGAATATGTATAATTGAAAGTAATGATAGGAAGTATCAATGATGGGAGAACTGGATTGCTTAAGAGTGGTTTTCAGGGACATAGTAGGGGAATTATGCCATCTGTTCCTAATTTCCTATCGATATTTGATGGTGTTATCTAATTGAAAGCAGAAGCATGAAGAAGTGGAGCTACATCATTCCCAAAATAATTTACTTACATTCTTATTTATTAGGAGTGCTATCTGTTGGCATGGCTTGAGTTTATCACTCATAAAATTAATTCTGCTATATTAATTTAAAATCGAAAGCCTCCAATGGACCAGAGGCAAGGATAGATTCTGAGGTTATAATGACAAAGTTACATGATCTCCGTTTTCACTCACATAGCTCCTGGACCATGTGAAAAGCATTATGGTGAAGTATTAGGGGAAAAATAAATAGAAAAGATAGGTAACCTGCCCAGCCTGGGTGAATTAGAGAGTTAAACTCAGTTGAAAGAGGGAGATCGTGGGAAGGGCACCTTGTATTAGTGTGTTCAGATAAGATTTCAACTTCTTTGTCATTGCTCAGCAAAGCAGGAGAAAGGATATGAAACCAAGAGTTCCTATATTTCAGATGATTCTTTAATGTTCTATGTCAGATGTCCTAATTTTACTTAATTCTCATCCACACAGAAAAAGGAAGAAGGTAACATTGACACTAACTGACCGGTGACAAGCTTCTGTGAACAGGTTACAAGAATTTCAGTCAACCGAATGAAGCTGAAACCAGCCACTCACTGGAACCACGCCACAGGTTATTAATATGTCAAGAGAAAATAGAGCAAATGCTTATCAATTTGAGAAGAGGTTTATTTTCACTATTAAAAAAAATTACTTCAACTCAAATACAATGTAGCAAGTGCTATGAAACAAAAAGAATCATCAGTGTTTAGCTTCTGAACTTATTCTATGAGGCTAGCATTTCTCTGATAACAAAACAAGATAAAAATATCACAGAAAAAAAGAAAATGCCAGGCCAGTATTGCTGATGAACATAGGTGCAAAAATCTTCAACAAAATATTAGCAAACAGAATTCAACAATACAGTAAAAGGATCATAACCATGATCAAGTGAGATTTATCCTAAGGAAGCAAAGATGGTTTAATATACACAAACAATCAATGTGATATACCACATTAACAAACTGAGGAATAAAAACCATATTATCAATTCAATAAATGAAGAAAAACCCTTTGACAAAATTCAACGTCCATTTATGATTAAAAACTTCCCACTGAGTGGTTATACATATCTCAGTGTTAAAAAGGCCATATATAATAAGCCCATAGCTAACATCATACTCAATAGTGAAAGCCTAAAAACATTTCCTCTAAGATCAGGAACAAGAGAAATTAAGGAAACAACCCCATGTACTTTCACATCAAAAGCACTAAAATATCTAAAAATAAATCTCAAAAAGGAGGTAAAAGCTCTGTACTTAGAAAAGGACAGAGGCAATGTATAAGCCACTGATGAAAGAAACTGAAGATAACACAAACAAATGAAAATGTATACTGTGTTTGTGCATTGGAAGAATTAATCCTGCAAAATGACTATATTACACAAGCAATCTAGAGATTCAATGCAATCCTTATCAAAATAACCATGACACTTTTCACAGAATTAGAAAAAATGTATATAAAACCACAAAAATCCATGAATTGGCAAAGTAATCTTGAGAAAAAAGAATGAAGTTGAAGGTATCACACTTTCAGAGAAGAACATAGATAGAACATAGGCAGAATATTTGTACGACATAAATCATAGCAATATATTTTTTGGATCTGCTGCCTAAGGCAAAGAAAGCAAAAGCGAAAATAAACAAACGGGACCTAATTAAACTTAAAAAGTTTTGCACAGCAAATGAAACTATCCATGAAACAAAAAATACAATCTACTGAATGGGAGAAAATATTTTCAAATGATATTACTGATAAGGCATTAATATCCATAACATATAAACAACTCACAAAATTCAATATCAGAAAAACAACCCACACACAAAAAAATGGACAGAAGAACTGAACAGAAATTTTTCCAAAGAAGACATACAGATGGCTAACAGGTACATGGAAAGATGCTCAACATCATTAATCATCAGAGAAATGCAAATCAAAATNTCACAAAATTCAATATCAGAAAAACAACCCACACACAAAAAAATGGACAGAAGAACTGAACAGAAATTTTTCCAAAGAAGACATACAGATGGCTAACAGGTACATGGAAAGATGCTCAACATCATTAATCATCAGAGAAATGCAAATCAAAATTACAGTGAGATGTCACGTCACGCCTATCAAAATAGCTATCATCAAAAAGACCAGAAGCAGCATACATTGGTGAGAATGTGGAGAAAACACAACCCTCATAATCTGTTGGTAGGGATGTAAACTGGTGCAGCCACTGTGGAAAACAGTATTGAGGCTCCTCACAAAATAAAAAATAGGACTACTATATGATCTAAGGATTTGACTTGTGAATATAAAACCAAAGCGGGGGAGGAGACTAATTTGAAAAGATACATGCACCTCAATATTCAAAGTGGAATTATTTACAATAGCCAAGATAGGGAAGCCATTTAAGTGATCATCAGCAGATAAAGAGATAAAGAAAAAGTGCAGCGGACTATTATTCACCCTTCAAAAGAATGAGAACTTGCCATTTGCAACAATGTGGATGGACCTAGAGAGTTTTATGCTTAGGGAAATAAATCAAAGACAGCTATTCTATGTCATCACTTGTACATGGAACCTAAAAGATAAAACAAATAGATATATATAATACAACAGAAACAGATTCATAGATAAAGAAAATAAGCTAGTGTTTACCGGTGAAGAAAGGAAAGGGGTGAGACAGGTGTTTGGGACTAAGAAACATAAAATACCATGTATAAAATAAATAAGTCATTAGGATACATTATACAGCACAGGGAAATGTAACCATTATATTATAATAACTTTAAATGGAGTACAATCTATAAAAATATCATTATGTTACATACCTGAAACTAATATTATAAATCAACTCTACCTCAACAAAAAAGTCATCAATGTTCATGTCCTCTTTGATATTGATTTTAAAAACTCACACTTATTATCTTTATTAAGAATTATAATTCTAATACTCTGTCACAGTCTTATTTTAGGATTACTTATTTCCATGATGCCTACAAAAATGTACATGGATTTCATATAGCAGTTGTGTTATTGGGAACATGACAGAGTATACTGATAGTAGTGACTGAGAAAAAAAATAAGGCTCAAACCTTAAATGATCCACCTACTTCTCCCAGGTTTCTGGGGCCATACTCTAGTCCAGTTATACCCTGAATGCCTCTCTCATAGATTAGTAATAAATCAATGCTTGAAAATCCCTATTTGTTGACTACTTCCTTTCTAAATTTAAATATAATCGATCCTGACTCTGTACCAAAACCAAGTAAGCATGATTCCTGGAAATCTTTAAGTAGAAACTAGTCTGGACTGGAGACTGGCTTGAGTATTCAATGCGTGACTTCTCTTCCCTCGTACCATGTTGATTTCTGAGGCCAAGAATTCCTTCTATGCCTGAGGCTTGAAGAAAAGAAGGAATCTATTTTCACTCTTCCTCTTTGGGAGTGGAAATGATGAGGACAATTTCTGACCTCCCTCTAAAGTCCAAAGTGTATGATCAGCTTTGCCATTCAGGCATTTAAATGTTAACAAAAGTTTACTTTGTTAAGATTTTTTCAAATAACTGTACACTGGGTATTTGCAAATTGCTTTAACACAGTTAAATATATGAGCAGCTTGAGCAAAAGAGCATTGTCTAGTTGTATTATTTGGTCTTTCATCTTTTAATTTTGGATTACTTTGATCTGAGGTCATTGTGAGTGTACTGATCTCTGTTATCACATCTGATATTCTTCATGAATCTTTGATGATTAACACATGGAAGAATATGTTTGCTATGCAAGTTCCAGGAAATGCAATTGTAATGACAAACGCAGAGAAACCATTTGTTCTTTGACTGCCCATATGCCCTCCTTGGAAAATTTATGAGAAGAAAGCCACTATGAGCCTCATTTCCTTCAAAATCATTTGTCAAATTTGTCTCAAAGTCTTTCTGCATTCAGTAACATTTGTGAAATATTTATTGACTTTCTGATTCATTGCTATATAAATAAGGTAAGACATATAACTTACACAGGTAATTAGTGCTCTGTTAAATAACACTTCCATGATTATATTGTTTACTAGACTTTAGAAAGTTTTACACTATTAAGTTTTAATATATAGATTTTATTGGTACTTGATTAAATAAGCCCATGTTGTGTAGAGGACTTTTCAGGCATTACCATGGGAGACAGGTATGAAGGCTAAGTATATGGGGTTTCTAATTCTTTCCCCGGTTCCCTGGTAGCTTGGACGGTAAAGTGTCTGCCTACAATGTGGGAGACCCGGGTTTGATCCCTGGGTCAGGAAGATCCCCTGGAGAAGGAAATGGCAACCCACTCCAGTATTTATGCCTAGAAATTCCCATGGACCTAGGAGCCTGGTGGGCTACAGTCCATGGGGTCGCAAATAGTCGGACACAACTGAGTGACTTCTCTTCTTCTTCTCTTCTCTCTCTCTTGGTACTTGATTAAATAAACCCATGTTGTGTAGAGGACTTTTCAGGCATTACCACGGGAGACAGGTATGAAGGCTAAGTATATGGGTTTTCTAATTCTTTCCCATAATTGTTTTTATCTCAGTAGTTTCATTTTAATTTATATCATACATTCAATGACCATTAAAAATGCCATATAAAAATATTCTACTGCCAAAATTGTTTGAGAATTTACTCCCTGAATGTGGTGCTTATAAGTAGTATCTGTAAAAAGTAGTAGTATACATACAATATGTATGTATATAGGGGCTCTTAAACAAGACAGTGACTCCCCTGTTGTGTTTTTGCAATCTAATTTAGCATATATCTCAGCAATTGTTAGTGACTTTTCAGGTAATCTACAAGATGTATGTAACAACTGCCCTTAACTTAATTTTCATTGGCCACCTGTTTGCTACTAAAATTGGATTTTTCTTCTTGAACTAAATCCAGCTCCATACCTGTGTTCCTTTTTTTTTTTTCCACAAAGCACCTTTATAACTAACTTTTGAAACTTCTTCAGCATATTCAAGGTCTATTTGTCTATCTTTCAGATCCTATCAAGTCACTCTCATACATTATCTTATCTCAGTCATGTTGACCATGAAGAAACAACATGAGAAGGGTGCTGATGCAGAAAAAGGCTTGTCTAGTCAAACACCCAAAAATGCCCCGAAGAAAGTGTCTGGAACCTTTGATATAAAGCTGCATGTCTGATGAACTCTCTTTGCTCCTTGCTCAGGCAAGAGAGAAATGGTTAGATGCTACAGACAAGTCTCCCCTGATCAGCCTGATTCCTCTGCCTCTTTTCACTCTGATTAGGCTATTACTTGGCAAAAGGTGGGACCACTGCTGACCAAGTCACAAAGCTGCTGAGATGAAAAATGTTAATTTGTTCATGGCTTGCTGTTTCCCTTTTCTACTTAAAAACACATATTCTACTCTTTGTGTGTGTATAGGGCCAAGGAACTGGAGAAGGAAATGGCAGCCCACTCCAGTCTTCTTGCCTGGAGAATCCCAGGGACGGAGGAGTCTGGTGGGCTACCATCTATGGGGTCGCACAGAGTTGGACATGGCTGAAGTGACTTAGCAGCAGCAGGGCCAAGGAATGCTGAGCAGAAACACAATTTGTTTTCCCTGGAAACACACAGGGAGGATATTTATCAAGGCTTAATAGGGTATAACAAGGAATCTTAAAAAAAATAAATAATAGATACTATTGCTTATATCCTCAGGGCAGACTGCCTGAAAGAGATAGAAGAATCAGCACTGCAGGTTTTAAATGATGTCTGAATGATTACCAACTAGAGCTAAGTTGTGAGACAAAGGATTTGAAGACATGTTGAAAACAACTCTACAAATATAATTCATCATTATTACATATAGTTGACTCTAGAAAGGAGTATAAAAACTACAGGATCTTAGGATAAGTGTGTGTGTGTGCTTAATCTCTCAGTCGTGTCTGACTCTTTGTGACCCCATGGACTGTAGCTTGCTAGGCTCCTCTGCGGGGGACTGCCCGTGAAGGGTTAAAGTTTTGGGAGCTGCTCGAGCGTTATCGCTGAGCCTTAGGCNCTATAAGGTCTCACTAGTTCATTTCCATAAATATTTATCTATATCTATTATTTTGCAGGTTCTGTCTAAGGAATTGAAATACATTTGTAAATAAAGTTTATATCCCTGACATTGTAGTGCTTATGCTGAAGTGAACTCTAGTACAGATATGGGTTCATTTACAGTTTTATTGGCTTTGATCCCTGTGTTAGGAAGATCCCCTGGAGAAGGAAATGCTACCCCCTCCAGATTGGTGGGCTATAGTCTACAGGATTGCAAAAAGTTGGACATGACTGAAAAACTAATACACATAGTTTTATTATTAGCCTATTTTTAAATTAAATTTGTTTAGCTTTATCATTAATCTCATGATAAGCTTCCTTTTGCTTTTTTACTAATATCTTCTATTGTCTTTCCATTGAAATTTTGAATAAAAAACAATATATAAATATATTCATCTGACATCTGCCCATATCTCCACTTTTACACCACTCTTTGCTTTTTATGTTCCACTTATACTTTTTTTCTTCAATTTTTCTGACATAACGATCTTCGTGTCAGAATCTTCTCTCTTCTTTCTACCTATAATACTCTCCATTATAGCCATCTCCTTACTCAGCTAAAAGTACTTATTCTCTAGATACATCTTAAATCGTCACTTCTTGCCGAAGTTTCCTGGTCTCTATTAACACTTTCATCTAAAGGGTACTTTTTTATGCACATGGCACCCTTTAAATTATGTATATTATGTCCTCTTTGCTAATTTCAAGTTGCCTCACTACAAAAAATGTATCTATTTATTCACCAGTGTATTCCCAATACATGGTGGCATGGTTAATTCTCAAAAAGTTATTGCAAGTATATGACAAGAGTCTTACAAACCAAGATACAGCCTACAATAAAGTTGTTACTTACAGTTGTTAATCTACAAAGTGCTATAATAATCACATTTATATTTGTCTCTTATATCCAATATATTCCAAGGGACCTTAATAAATAATTTATGGAATCTAGATTCAAATAACATTAATGAATATCAATGCTTAACACATTTCTCTAGGGTACAAGGATAAAAATACTGAAAAAAAAAAATAGCTTGTTTTAAATCAACCAACCTGACTCCTGATTATTGTTTTTCTTCAAATGTCCATAAACCAGAACATAATAAATATTTGAGAAATGTGTGCCATACTTATTTTAAATTGTCATCCTTTATTTTACAGAATGTAATCAGGTCTATTTTTGAAAACTACACCTGTGCATTTCAATTATTCTTTAGAGTGTTTCATGTACTACAAAAAAAAATAGTTTGAAAGTAATTATAAGTTAACATCATTCTTACAACATATTAGGAGATTTGAAGCAATTTTAGATCAATTAGTTACTATCATAAAATCTGCTCTACACAATTAATAATTTAGTCATGTTAAGCATTATGTTGTTCTCTATGTAAATTAGTCTTAGCCTTCTTCCAGAATAAAAGCTTTGGTGTATTTCTATGCTCCCTACAGGATTGATGTGTGTTGTGTGTGTGAGCAGCTCTCAGTAATGTCTTCCAGGCCTCAGATTGTATCAGTCTGCCCTCTCCTCCCTCCTCCATCCACACTGACGTTGCTGCTATCTCTTGTACATGACAAGCCTGGTCCTCTCTTGAGGCCACTGCCCTTACTCTCCCCTCTACCTAATGGAGTTTTTCCCCAAATACCCATGTAGTTGGCTGANCCAGTCTGCCCTCTCCTCCCTCCTCCATCCACACTGACGTTGCTGCTATCTCTTGTACATGACAAGCCTGGTCCTCTCTTGAGGCCACTGCCCTTACTCTCCCCTCTACCTAATGGAGTTTTTCCCCAAATACCCATGTAGTTGGCTGATATCTACTGAAACTCCACATTATCAGATGGGCCTTTTTATAATAATAACCTTGTCTAAAATGCTTAATATTTACCCAGTATTGTTTTTGTCCTGAATTGTTTTCACAATCAGGAAACAATTATTATTATCTGTGTGTATTATCTGTTTACTCTGTGTTTCTCCCAGATAGAGTGGGAACTCCAAGAGGACAGGAAACTCTTTTTACTGCTCAATCATTTGTGCCTAGAACAGTGACCTGCATGAGGATCTTCCCAACCCAGGTATTAAACCCAGGTCTCCTGCATTGCAGGCAGATTCTTTACCATCTGAGCTACGGGAAAGTCCCAGTTCAAGGTAGCAAAGGTGAAAAATTCAGTTTTATTCCTTTGACCATTATTACTTTATATTATCAATGGAGATACCTTGTCACCAAGAACTGTAGTGCAAAACATATGATACACAACTTTGATTCCTCTCCAGAATTCTATGTCTGTTTCTAATCATAGTTGCTGATCATTTCCTGGGTCACATCATAAATGCAATTAGTGGTTTATTTTTCAAAATAACTCAGATTAAATCTCTGGATTCAATTAACCACTGAATCCTGATACTGGTAGTAAGTCACTCAAACTTTTTATGCAAGACAGTTTAGTATTGGCTGTAAAGTAACTAGCAAGAAAATCAAATTAAATTCATTTTGCTAATATAGCATGGCACAGAGAATTGGAGAATATGATAGAATTGTGAATAGTCTAACTGAAATGTATTTGAGAAGCTCAAAATTTACCAAATTTTCCTTGTAATAAGTAGGTTTCATATTATACAAACAGAGACTTTGATAACACTGACCAATGAATAGACATAACAAAACAAAGTCATAACTAGAGAACAACCATGTGGTTGCCAGAGGAAAGATGGCAAGGGGAGGAGAGAAATGAATGAGGGAGATTAAAAACTATAAGTTTCCAGTTGAAAAATAAATGAGTAATGGGTATGAAATGTACAGTGGGAAGAATAGTCAATAGTTATGCAATATCTTTGTATGGTGACATATGGTAACTTCACTTATTGTGGTGGTCATTTTGAAATGTATAGAAATATCAGATCACTATGCAATTGGAACTAACATAGAGTTATAGGTAAATTATACTTAAAAAAACAAGGAAGCATGGAAAAAAAGATTAGGTTTGTGGTTACAAGAGGTAGGGTTTGAGGGGTAGTGGGATTGGATGAAGGAAGCTGAAAGGTATAAACTTCCAGTTATAACATACACCAGTACTAGGGATGCAATGTACAACACAAAAATATAATTAACATTGTGTGTGTGTGCTGTGTGCTCAGTCGTGCCCTACTCTTTGTGACCCCATGGCCTGCAGCCTGCCAGGCTCTTCAGGAAAATCTATGGAATTTTTCCAGGTAAGAATACTGGAGCAGGTTAACATTTCCGACTTCAGGGAATACTCCTGGCCCAGTGACTGAATCCTTGTCTCTTGCATCTCCTGCATTGGCAAGCGGAATCTTTACTACTAGGCCACCTGGGAAGCCATAATTAACAGTGTTATATGTTATCAAGAAAATAAATCCTGAGTTCTCATCACAAGGAAAAGAAAAAAGAAATTGTTTCCTATTTCTTTTATTTTGAACCTATATGACGTGATGAATGTTCACTGAACTTATTGTGAACAAATTCATTTCATGATATAGGTAAGTAAAATCATTATGCTTTATATCTTAAGATTTTATAGTGCTATATGTCAATTACATCTCAATTAAACTGAAAGAAATAATACTGACCATGTCTTTGCCTCTATATAGAAACAAAATCTAGCTGTATTTTACATCAACTCTTTCATTTTAAAATGATTGTATGATATTAAACATGTTTCAATGCCATTCTCCCAAATCATCCTACCCTCTTCCTCTCCCACAGAGTCCAGAAGACTGTTCTATACATCTGTGTCTCTTTTGCTGTCTTGCATCCATATATATGCGTTAGTATACTGTATTGGAGTTTTGGAGCTGGTGCACTGAGACAACCCAGAGGGATGGTATGGGGAGGGAGGAGGGAGGGGGTTCAGGATGAGGAACACATTGTATACCCGTGGCGGATTAATGTTGATGTATGGCAAAACCAATACAATATTGTAAAATAATTAACCTCCAATTAAAATAAATAAATTTATATTAAAAAATTTTTAATTAAATGATTGTAGTAATATCACACAGAAATAGTTGAAATCAAGTAAAACTACTTTCTCTTCATTTACATTTTTCATTTGTTTTCTTCTTAAATAAGATTCATGAAACATCAAAAAATATTACCTCTATGGTGCAGAAATAAAAATGCTGTTATATATATAATTATAGTTCTTGTGTATTAAAAACATTTTGCAAGCATTGAATTGGATGGTTTAAGTGTAAATGAATCAGAACAGCTGAAGTTAGGTTTTTCTTCCAGTGTTTACTAATAAAAGAGCACAATAATAGGTAAGATGTGTGCTTAGTCGCTCAGTTATGTCTGACTCTGCGATCCCATGGACTGTATCCTGCCAGGCTCCTTTGTCCATGGGGATTCTCCAGGCAAGAAAACTGGAGTGGGCTGCCTTACCCTCCTCCAGGAGATCTTCCCAACCCAGGGATTGATCCAGGTCTCCCACATTGCAGGCAGATTCTTTGTCAACTGAGCCACCAGGGAAGCCCAAGAATCCTGGAGTGAGTAGTGTACCCCTTCTCCAGGGGATCTTCCTCACCCAGGAATCAAACCGGGGTATCCCTCAACGTAGGCAGATTTTTTACCAGCACTACATTACCAGATTCTTTAACTCAGCATTAGCTTCCCTGAGTTACCAGGAAGCTCAGGAAGGAAGTAAGATACTCATAATTTGAGTAGCTATTCCCGTTATATTTGGAACCACAAATACACATGGTTAGTCTGCTTTTCAGCAGAAGACAAATTGTCAAGTCCTTTATTTATTTATTTTTTCCCTTGGCCACAGTGTGCCGTGAAGGATCTTAGTTCCCTGACCAGGGATTGAATTTGTGCCCCTTTCAGGGAAGTGTGGAGCCTTGGCCACTAGACCACCACGGAATTCCCTAAATAAGTCCTTTTCTATGGCTAAAGTAATTAATAGAATTTTTCATAAAACATTCAGTTTGAAACTAAGGAATCACCTTCATTAGAAATCTCTTTTCATGGAATTGTTCTTAGTCTCTTAAACATAATGTTTCCTTGACAATAAAACTGTATTTGATAGTTAGCTAGTAGACTCCTATTTCAGGCAATATTTAATAAGAGGAAGTTTACCTCTACTTATTATAGTGGAAGTTTTAATTCACAGCTAGTATTAATTGCATTATAGATATTTCATCCTCATTTTAAAAATTGTGAGCAATAATTGCATTGAGAGTGATAATTAATATTTTAGGCTTATATATCTTCTCCAGCCCATTTAGCTTCTAAAATAAATTTCCACTTTTTCTGCTTTTTGTTATGGTTGAAAATAATACTGGAAATTTTACTATGTGTAGTCAGGGAGAATGTTCATCAAGCAATCATAATTCACAAAGCACCATTCTTCCCACCTTCCCAACTCCCATCCCAGAAGCATGTACTGTATTTCCCTGCATAGCTATCTAATCAACAGCTCTAATGCATGTGAACTCAGCATCAATTGATATTTACTATAAACTATGGCTCAGAGGTTAAAGCGTCTTCCTCCAATGAAGGAAACCCGGGTTCGATCCCTGGGTCGGGAGGATCCCCTGGAGAAGGAAATGGCAATGCATTCCAGTATTCTTGCCTGGAGAATCCCATAGACAAAGGAGCTTGGTAGGCTACAGNGTTAACCAAGTAATATGTCCTGCCTCCATTAGCTCACCTCCCACCCACTCATCATTCCAAAGTACGCTGGTTCTTGCTCTCATTTCTCCAAAATCATCCTCAGCAATGTCACCAGTGACCCCCTACCTCCTGGACTCTCAGTTCTCATCTAACTCAGTCCCCCCTAGTCTGCGCTAATGCTGCTTCCTGCATTCTCAAATGCTCTCTCTGTGATTCCTTTGGGCTACACTTTCCTGATTCTCTTCCTACCTCTACGATCGTTCATCTCCAACCCTTCCTACTTTCTCTTCCCAGGTTTCTTCCTTGACCTTTCTTTCCAAGAGTTCAAGCTCCTCATTTTCCTTCTTGCTTTACTCTTCCTAATACATACTTCAAACAACTCAAAGCCATGTTAGATTTTCTCTCTTTAAAGTCACTCCTTCTTTTTGTCCCAACCTAGATCCACTCCATCTCCCAAAAAGAAACCACTCTGTCATTTTGAAATCTTTTTCGCACTTTCTTCTGCACGCTTACCTCTTATCACTCACTCTTATCATTCATGTAACCAAGCAACCGGATATGCAGATGATGCCACCCTTATGGCAGAAAGTGAAGAGGAGCTAAAAAGCCTCTTGATGAAAGTGAAAGAGGAGAGCGAAAAAGTTGGCTTAAAGCTCAACATTCAGAAAACGAAGATCATGGCATCCGGTCCCATCACTTCATGGGAAATAGATGGGGAAACAGTGGAAACAGTGTAAGACTTTTTTGGGGGGGCTCCAAAATCACTGCAGATGGTGACTACAGCCATGAAATTAAAAGACGCTTACNAATGAAAAAAGAAGTGATTATTAACCCTAAGAAAAATAAAATACACAAAAAGGAAATATAGTACATTATCTGGCTCTGTAGTAAACAATGCTTGTGTGTGTCAGTCGCTTGGTCATGTCCGACTCTTTGCAACCCCAAGGACTGTAGTTAGCCAGCCTCCTCTATCCATGGGGATTCTCCAGGCAAGAACACTGGAGAACGCTATAGGGTTGCCATGCCTTTCTCCAGGGTAGAAGAAAAGTTATGACCAACCTAGATAGTATATTCAAAAGCAGAGACATTACTTTGCCGACTAAGGTCCATCTAGTCAAGGCTATGGTTTTTCCTATGGTCACGTATGGATATGAGAGTTGGACTGTGAAGAAGGCTGAGCGCCAAAGAATTGATGCTTTTGAAATGTGGTGTTGGAGAAGACTCTTGAGAGTCCCTTGGACTGCAAGGAGATCCAACCAGTCCATTCTGAAGGAGATCAGCCCTGGGATTTCTTCGGAAGGAATGATGCTAAAGCTGAAACTCCAGTATTTTGGCCACCTCATGCAAAGAGTTGACTCATTGGAAAAGACTCTGATGCTGGGAGGGACTTGGGGGCAGGAGAAGAAGGGGACGACCGAGGATGAGATGGCTGGATGGCATCACGGACTCGATGGACATGAGTCTGAGTGAACTCTGAGAGATGGTGATGAACAGGGAGGCCTGGTGTGCTGCAGTTCATGGGGTCGCAAAGAGTCGGATACGACTGAGCGACTGAACTGAACTGAACTGAATAGTAAGTAGTAGATTGATTTAAAGAAGAAGATTAAATGAATATTAGACAAGGCAGAGACAGATATGGAGAAAAATCGTGATGTTTGTGTGTGAACAGCTGTGTGTGAGAGGCTGTGGTTGACCACATCTGGTGATTAAAATAACCCAGCAGGATGGTCAAAGGGCCTCTAGAGGGCTGCAGGCAACGACAGCCAGAGTGATTCACCCCATGTTCCACGTTCCTTCTCAGTGAATCCTTTCTTTCTCTGAGAACACGTCGACCTTGAGAACATCAAATTCTTGACGGACTTCCTAACCACAAATTAGAACCACGTTATCAACTGTCTTGGTCTCCCATTTTAAGTCCTTCCTAATTTCCCATTTTATGTCGTTAGCTGGTGCGTGTGTGTTAAAGAGAGAGCGGGTCCATGTGAACACAGGTCATACTCTCTTCACTTACATTCCCTACTTCAGTAGGAGACACACAGGGGTGGCTTAGCCATGCCAGTCTACCATGAGCTGTGTGGATGCACAGCTGTCCCTAATCCACCAATAACTTGATGAGGTAGAAATAATCACATGCCAATTTTTATAACGGGGGAAGAATTTGAGGCTTAAAGAGGTGCTGTGGGCCCAAGGTGAAGCAGCTAGAACCAGAAGTTGAGCCTGAGTGGTTGTCTGAACTTGGAACCTAGATCCTAAGTGTTATAGAACATTGAATACATTTTAAAAGTTGCCTCGGATGGACGGATGAAAGGAAGGAACAGGAGAGGCAAAAAGAGGCAACAGGACTATCTTGGAATAACCCTGAATCCATGTCATGGGTTCTACTACATACGTGCTAAGCACCCAGCAGACATTACCTTTAATCCTCATATAAGATGTCTGGTCAGATAAAGGGTAACATGGAAACGTCATAGAGGTTTGCTATTAAGACATCTGCTGCTAAGACCAAAGACCCTGAAGTCAGACAAAGTAGGTGCCAATCCTGGATTGGTCCCTTAAAAGCTAAGCAAACTTGGGCTGGCTGTTTGTACCGCCTGGGCCTCAGCTTCCCCATCTGTGATGGGGTGATGATATCCACACACGTGTCTAGTCACTCAGTCGTGTCCGACTCTTCACGAACCCATGGACTGCAGCCCGCCAGGCTTCTCTGTCCATGGGGATTCTCCAGGCAAGAATACTGGAGTGGGCTGCCATGCCCTCCTNGAACTGAACTGAACTGAAGCAACTGTGGAGGCATACCAGAGTCCTAGTCCTCAGGCTGGATGGTCACTGTTGGGACCTAACAAATGCTATGATAGGCTTCAGGGACTAAGGTAGGACTCATGGGAAAAACTGAGTCATTGCCCAGTGAGGTCATCCCCGTGGATGCCAGGACTTGTCTAATCAGCATACTCCCCGTAACCTGGTTTGAGTTTATCAGGACATAAAAGACATCCCCCTGCAGCCAATGAAGATTAGCCAATTAGTAAATACCAGGAAACCCCTGTGGCCAATCAGCCCTTGCCAACTCCCTGTCTTTGTTCTAAACCTATAAATACTGCTGTGAATCTGGGCTCGGGGCTCTCGATCCACTCCACTGCGTTGGATGTGCGGGGGCCCTAGCTCGAGCTAGAAATAAATTCCCTTTTTGTGTTTGCATTGCCATGGATGTCTTGTTTTCTCAGTTTTGGGGACTCGGACTGCAGGCATAACAGTCACTAGCTTTTTTTTTTTTTAATGAAAATAAGTCATTTTTCTCTTCATGGATTGCCATATTCCCACAAAATCAGGGAAATTAAAGAAGATTCTGAGAAAAAGGCTCAAAAACTGTATAATATCTCCCACAGCTCCAGAAATCTCCAAACTTGTTCCATGTTGCAGAGATGAAGAAAGGACTAAAGACCCTTACCTGATGATTCTTTACAAAGGTTTGTAAGAAAAATGGTGTCCGTGTTTGTCAACAACCAACCCGACAAACAAATTTCAGCTTTAGCCAACTCTTCATCTTCTATGCTATGCTATGCTAAGTCACTTCAGTTATGTCCAACTCTGTGCGACCTCATAGACAGCAGCCCACCAGGTTCTCCCGTCCCTGGGATTCTCCAGGCAAGAACACTGAAGTGGGTTGCCATTTCCTTCTCCAAAGCATGAAAGTGAAAAGTGAAAGTGAAGTCGCTCAGTCATGTCCGACTCTTCATGACCCCATGGACTGCAGCCTACTAGGCTCCTCCGTCTGTCGGATTTTCCAGGCAAGAGTACTGGAGTGGGGTGCCATTGCCTTCTCCGCTTCATCTTCTACTCCTTGACAATTAGGGGAGTGACAAGTGTGGGAACCAAAAGATTGGTTCTGGAGTTCTTTCCAGAGAGGAGAGTAAATAGAGCAGATACTGTTCTGGGATTTTGATATCATCATTTGCCTGAGAAAAAAAAAGAGAGGCACAAAATCTTTGCTACCCATACTATGTGATTCTTTTTTTTTATTCCCTCTGATAGGTGTTATACCTTTAGACATACCGTTTCATTCACTCGATATAGCCTTCAGCCTTCAGATTTCTGCTCATGTGTCACATACTTTGTGAAGCTTTCTAATTCTTCTTAGAAATATTCAGTTCCTCCTCAGTGTTTCCAAAGCACTATGCATAAACCAGTCATTTATAATATTTAACCAGTTGGTACTTTGGTAACTTTGTAGTCCTGTCCCCTTTCACTCCTTTTCTTGTCTTCACTGTTCCTAGAAGGAATGGACTGTGTTGTTTCCCCTCTACTTCGTGTATTGTGGCTCAATTGCCTAGCCCACAGTAGGTCTTCAAAGATGTCTGTTTCATTAAGCTGATCCATCCAACTGGTCATGTTTATATATAATCCTGCTCAAGGGTAAGGTCTTATATTAAAGGATTTTTTAGTCCCTTTGGACTCTAATAATTCATCATATAAGACATCAAAAAAAAAATCCAAGAGGTAATGAATATTGTTTTCCTCCTGAAATAAACACACTGTCACAAAATATGACCCCTTAAGGTTCTTGTTCAGAGAAGGTTACTCCCATTGAACAAAGAAAACAGATTCTCTGAGAATACCAATCAGTTTCCCAAGTCAGCCAACTGCTCACTCCTGCTTTGTTAACTCTTACTTTAAAAGTCCAAAATGACAAATTATCTCACAGGTCCCTGGGCAAATACTTCATTGCTTTCTGAAATGTCAGTGCTGATGCTTTTTCCAACTCAGTTTTGCCTGATTTTAAACCAATGGAAATATCTCTTTCTGCCAGCTTACATTTTGTCTTATAATCCTTCTTCTCCTCTTTTATTTTTCAGGATGTAATTTCTTTGATAAAGCCCCCCTCATTTCTAAACTTTGGAGGAATTAAAATCTCTATCATTTCATGATCCCACTGAATGGCAGAAAGACAAAACTGAAATCCAGGTAAGATGGCCATAAAATTAAAACTGGGGAAAAATGACAGCCAAAGACCTTTCCAACGATAACATTTACTAAACGGCTTCAATACTAAAGAAATAAGAAAGTAAGTCAGTGATTAAAGACATTATTATCTCACTTTCATCTTCATCAAAGTAAATGTCATTATACTTGTTTAAGAGATCAATAAACTGAGGTTCAGACAGGTTCAATAATTGTCCAAGGTTGCTGCTGCTGCTGCTAAGTCGCTTCAGTCGTGTCCAACTCTGTGCAACCCCATAGACGGCAGCCCACCAGGCTCCCCTGTCCCTGGGATTTATCCAGGCAAGAACACTGGAGTGGGTTGCCATTTCCTCCAATGCATGAAAGTGAAAAGTGAAAGTGAAGTCGTTCAGTCATGTCCGACTTTCAGCGACCCCATGGACTGCAGCCTACCAGGCTCCTCCGTCCATGGGATCCTCCAGGCAAGGGCACTGGAGTGGGGTGTCCAAGGTTATCCACATAATAAGTGGCAGCCTTTCTGCCATATGTTGGAGTGACCTGAAGGAATCTTCTCAAAAACTCTGACCTGCCTGAAGGTCTTCTGCTTGTTGACAAGCAGTTCCTAGTCAACCATCCTTATTCCCATAAGAGGACATCAATGCTAAACTCTGCCTGCATTTATTCTGTGCACTGTGCTAAGAGCCTTCATACATTTTTGTGGTAAAGAACCTCCCCGCCAATGTAGGAGACTTAAGAGATGCGGGTTCAGTCCCTGGGTCCAAAAGATCCCCTAGAGGAGGGCATGGAAATCTACTCCAGTATTCTTGCCTGGAAAAGTCCCATGGACAGAGGAGCCTGGCAGGCTACGCTCCGTGGGGTGGCAAAGAGTCGGACACGACTGAAGCAACTTAGCATGAACGACTTATGAATTGGGCAGTACGATGTATCGCCTTGTAAGCAAACATATTTTAGAACTTGCAGTTCAGAAACAAATCCAAGATCTCCCAGATAGTGAAGCTGACTGTGTTCTCAAAACCAACGCTGCTGCCTCCTTTAATGGTTGTATGTTCAGTGCGGCCGTAAATCAGCAGGACCTTGCCTGGGAGGGAACAGCCCCAGGAATTGGGCTCTCCCATTCTGAAATTTGTTTGTAACAAGTTATACTCGATCCTTATGCATCTTCCAGGAGTTCTAAAACATCTTACTATCACGTTGTCCAAGCAGAGCATCTTGCATCATTCACTCTCTGGGTTTCTCATAGCAAAGCCTGCCCTCAATGAGTCACTTCTGGGTTTTCAGCCACTGGAGGAGGTGGGCATTGAAAGAAACAGGGAGTGCAGGGGTAAAGCACCAGGCTCTGAAACCAGGGGGCTGGATTCCAATCCCAAGCCTCTCATGTACAGTATGACTTGGACGAGTCATTTATCCTCTCTGGGCCTCAATTTATTACTCATCTGTAAAATGGGATGATGAGCCTGCCGACTTCAGTATGCTTCTCTGATTATATAGAGTGATGCCATCTACATAAGAAAGTTCACCAGATATTCACTAGATATTTTAGTTTTTCTAATTCATTTTAGATTGTTAGATGACTCCAAATTGTGAGAAGGGAGAAACAGATGGAAAATCATGAGAATGTAGCTTCCGGGAAGCTTAAGTGAAGCCATTCATAAAAGAAGAAGAAATTAGGTGCCCAATCCCTCAAAGATCACTGTATTGGTCTGCTTGAGCTGCTGTAACAAAATGACACACACTGAAATTTATTTTCTCACAATTCTGAGGCTGGAAAGTCCAAGACTGAAGGGCCAGCAGGTCTCACCATCTGAGGTCTGGTGAGAGCTCACCCTTTAGATTGAAGACAACCACCTTTTCTCTCAGTGCTCCCACTGCCTTTCCTCAGTGCATAAATCCAGGGAGAGAGCGCGCCAACTCTCTGTGTCTCCCCTTATAACTCGAATCCTATCTGATCACAACTTCACCTCTAGGACCTCTTATAGACCTCATTAATTCCTCAGAATCCTCATCTCCAAATATAGCCACACTGGGAATAAGAGCTTCAATTTATGAATCTGGGGAAGATAAAAACATTCAGTCCATAACAGTCACTGAAAAAGTGAACTTTGGGTTTGGTTTCGGGGAGGTCTTTGGTGTTCTTAAAAAAAGTTTTCTTGACTAGATGACTTATTCACCAAACAGTGTAGCATGCTTACAAGTCCTCTTTATTTATTCAGGGGAACATTTTTGGAAGATTAAACACAATCCTAAATCTCCTATGTTTTGACAGAAAAGTAGTATGATAAATTACAGACCAAGATAAACTAACTGTACTTACATTGTTGGCCATAGAAAATAGTAGTACTTGGTATATACAGAGACCTTTATTCTGTGTCACTGTTTCATAATTAAAAATTACTACCACTTATAGCTTTAAAAAAAAAAAAATCCTCAAGCTTCTTAAAGGAAAATTTCCCAGAATAGCATGGACACGAATTATCATTGTGTAAAGCAACTCAGTCAAAATTTGTATTAACCTTTGACATCTTCATCTTCTCCTACTACTGAATCCAGGGCTCATTAATACCTATTTAAGTATTCAGGTTTTGCCCTGGATGCCAAGATAAACTTGTCCACAAGGCAAGAATCTATCTGCCCAATAATCAATAATAATCTTGATGAGGAGAGAATCTTTATTTCACAAAACATTTTGCATAAAATATAAGTACTACAACAAAAAAAATCTGGAGAATATACAAGGGGAAAAAATCAGCATAACACCTCTATTAAGTGTAATTTAGGCTTTTCCTTCAAGTTTTTCAGATATATTTTTATAAAACTTTAATTGTGGTATATATATAGCTATATATTCTGTTTTTCTCAACACTGTTATTGCTATATATATGAAAGTGAAACTTGCCCAATCATGTCTGACTCTTTGGGACCCCATGGACTATACAGTCCATGGAATTCTCCAGGCCAGAATACTGGAGTGGGTAGCCATTCCCTTCTCCAGGGGATCTTCCCAACCCAGGGATAGAACCCAGGTCTCTTGCATCGCGGGCTGATTCTTTGCCAGCTGGGCCACCAGGGAAGCCCATATATATATATTATATATAATTTAAGCACAGTAGTGGACATTAACACTGTTGCAGTCTTCATAATTTTTTTAGTGGTTTGTTTTGTTTGAACTGGGGCTTCGTTGCTGTGCGTGCCTTCTCTAGCTGTGGCTAGCAGGGGCTACTCTTCATTGACGCGCACGGGCTCCTCATTGCAGTGGCTTCTCCTGCTGTGGAGCACACGCTCCGGGGCATGGGCGTGAGCAGTTGCAACACTCAGGCTCAGTGATTGCAGCTGGCAGGCCCTAGAGCACTGGTCCAGTAGTTGTGGTGCACTGTCTTAGTTGCTCTGCAGCACGTGGGATCTTCCCAGGCCAGGGATCAAACNGCTCCGGGGCATGGGCGTGAGCAGTTGCAACACTCAGGCTCAGCGGTTGCAGCTGGCAGGCCCTAGAGCACTGGTCCAGTAGTTGTGGTGCACTGGCTTAGTTGCTCTGCAGCACGTGGGATCTTCCCAGGCCAGGGATCAAACCCATGTCCCCTGCACTAGCAGGTGGATTCTTATCCACGGAGCCACCAGGGAAGTCCCCAGTCTTCACAGTTTTAAATAGTGTTGTGGTGAACATTTCATGCATATACCTTCCCCTATCTTTGTATTATTGTTTAGGTTTAGCTTCCAAAGGTAGAATTGAGAGTCTACAGGTGCAAATATTTACAAGGCCCTTGATACATATTCTCAAACTGAGAGAAAATAGTTTCACCAATTCTACTATAATCTAGGTGAGTAATCAGTATCTCTAGACCCCAATTCTCTGTAGCAAAAAGTTTTCCTATCACAATAAGCACGGCATAAAATAGACATTTTGCTGTTTTCATTTCTACTTACCTTATTACAGAGAACATTTTCTTCTCGTGGTTATTTTCCAGTTTTATTTTTCCTTTGAGAGTCATCTATTCATTATCTTTATCTGTCCATCTATTAGAAAGCTCAGTTTTTCACTGATTTGTATGAGGCCATCTCCTTTACTCATAAAATTATTTAATACTACAGGTAATAATATTAGAAGGATCCTTGACATTTTGCTGATGTTACACTAAGCCAAGCAGTGAAATCACAGTCACTAATAAATGAAAATTAAAGTATTTTAGGAATACTTTAACACCTAGTTCTGACATTATTTGAGGGACAATTTGAAGGCTTTGAAAGTCTTTACTTTCTCTGACACCTGTTATAATTATACTTATCCTTTGAAATTAAAATAAAGGGTTTTTTTCCCCAAACATGTCACACCAGCAAGACAAATTGTCTCATTCTTTATCCTTCCCCTGACCTTTTAATGCATGGTTGAAACAATTCAATTAATGCAAATAAAACAGATGATTCTGCCACTCTAAAACTGATGCTTATACTAAATCTCTAAGTATCTGACATTATTTAATACTAGCATTATTATTAATCACCTCCATTCACTGAAAAATTCCTAAGCACCAGAGAACATGCAAAGTAGCTTAGATAAATTATTTCATTTGATCCTCAAAACAAACCTTTCAGATGGATACTAGCCACTCCACTTTACAACTGAGAAGTGTGGGTTCAGAATGGCTAACCACCTAGCCAAAGCCAGTCAGCTAACAGGTGCTAGAGTGGAATGCAAACGCATGAACTATTCCCCTCACCATTAAGTATCTGGCCTTATATTCATGTAGCCCTTATTATTGTGATACTGTGCACTCACTACTACAGATGAAAAGAAACTTATTATAGAAACAGATATTTTATCCAGTGCATTTGGTCTCTGTATTCTGATTGGAAATTCCTCCACTAATAAGGGTCAACACCACTATTTACATTTTTTAAGTTTAGCCTATATAACTTGCTAAAATTTAAAGAAGGATTTTTAATACTGTTTTAATATTATTTATAATAATATCAATAACACTTGGGTAAATAACATCAACTTCTTAAATTAAATACATTGGTTTTGACATATTTGGCATACAGAACATTAGGTGGATCCAGGTAAACGACATGTCCTGGACATTGACCCAATTGCTACATCTGCTTAGCCCTTTTCAGAGGAATTTCAACCCACTCCCCACACTCAGGGGAAGGATGAGTACCAGAAGCCCAATCTAGCTGGTGGGGAGATGTCCCATGTGGAAACCAAGGCATGATCCCCTATACTGGCTCCCCAGAGCCGCTCCCTCTCAACAGAATAGCCCCAGCAGTCAATGCATTTAATAAGTTGGTTACCATGTTTGGTAATCGGCATTCAGATTTCTGTTGATTGAACTAATGCTTCAGAAGTCTATTTCATCCTCTTATGTGCTCGAATTATTAATAACTCAAATCCTGTGAATAGGGCTAACAGGATCAAGGCGGCACCCTTAGCCACTGGCAAAAGAGACAGAGTGGACATGCTGCCTTCAAGGGCTTTAAAATTTAAGGCCAATTAGTCCATCCTAAAGGAAATCAGTCCTGAATATTCATCAGAAGGATTGACGCTGAAGCTGAAGCTCCAATACTTTGACCACCTGATGCAAAGAACTGACTCATTTGAAAAGACTCTGATGCTGGGAAAGATTGAAGGCAGGGAGAGAAGGGGACGACAAAGGATGAGATGCTTGGATGGCATCACCGATAATGGACATGAGTTTGAATATGCTACAGTCCATGAAGTCTCGAAGAGTCAGACACGACTGAGCGACTGAACTGAACTAAGCATGCATGCATCCACATTCTCACCCTGGACAGGGATGTGAGTAGAGCAAGACTTGTTTAGAAGACAGATGTCTCAAGTCAAGTACCTCAATGCACTTGGAGATTCAAACGAAGGTGAGAGAACATCTTACTGGTGGAATCGGGAAAAACTTCAAGAGGTGATGATAGTTCAGATGCCAGGGCAGAGTGGTTGAAAATTTAACAGGTAATGGAGGAAGAGAGGGAGGCCATTTCAATAAAAGCAACCAATATGAGTTAAACTGGGGCTTCCTTGGCAGCTCAGACAGTAAAGTATCTGCCTGCAATGCAGGAGACCCAGGTTCAATTCCTGGGTCAGGAACATCCGCTATAGAAGGGAATGGCTACCCACTCCAGCATTCTTGCCTGGAAAATCCCACTAACAGAGGACCCTGACAGGCTATAGGCCATGGGGTCACAAAGAGTGGGACATGAGCGACTACCACTACTACTGCCAGTTAAACTGAGAATGTGGAAAAGGGCAGAGCATTCTTGGAGAATTGTAAGCACTTGTGCCAGGCTAGTGCACAAAGTACCTGTGTGAGAATTGTGAAAATTGAGGCTGGAAACGGCAGACAGAGCCAGGTCATGCAAGACCTTGATTGCAGAGGGAAGCTCTGGAGATTGAACTAGGAGAAGCCAGTGGAGGTTTTGGGGCAAGGGCACGTTAAGAACAGAGATGCACTTTAGAAACAGAATATATTGCACTGGAAATCATGGAGAAGCACATAGACTAGATGGGTGTTAGGAAATGGGGAAAAAGAGGGAAGGGGCCAATGAAAAATATACTCTAATATCTCAGTTAGAAGAGCAAGAGTCTGAACTGGGAGTGGCAATAATAACAAAAAGGAGATTTGAGACACATTTTATCCCATCCTGGCTTGGTGATGTGGGATTACCTGGATATAGGGGTAAAGTAAGAGTTCAAGTGGGACTTCCCTGATGGTCCAGTGTTTAAGAAAAAGCCTTGCAATGCACGGGGCATGGGTTTGATCCCTGGTCAGAGAACTAAGATCCCACATGCCGTGGAGGCACTAAGCTCACACACTGGCGCTAACTGTTGAAGCCCACACTCTGGAGCCTGAGTGCCACAACTTCTGAACCCACCCACCACAACTAGAGGGTCCGTACACTGCAACAAAAGATCCTGCATGCCGCAACTAAGACTCAACACAGCCCAATAAATACTTTTTTTAAAAAAGAGTCATGTGCTCAGTCGTTCAGTTGTGTCCGACTCTTTGCGACCATGGACTGTAGCCCGCCAGGCTCCTCTGTCCATGGGGATTCTCCAGGCAAGAACACTGGAGTGGGTTGCCATGACCTTCTCCAGGGGACTTCTCCAACCCAGGGATTGAACCCAGGTCTCCCACACTGCAGGAGGATTTTTACCATCTGGTAAGCTTCATTTTACCATCTGGGGCTTCAACAGGGAAGCCCCAAAAGAGTCAAAGTAACTTTATATCTTGCTGATGAGACAGGGAAAGAAAGTATTCAAAAGAAGATTGTGTTGGAGATAAACAGATGATTAGATACAATTTGAATATGGTGATGTCCTGGGTTGAATCTCCATATTGCCTCCCCTACCGAAAAAGATATGTTGCAGTCCCAGCCCCCAGTTCCTCAGACTCTTATTTGGCAATAGAGTCACTGCAGATTAATTATTTAAGATAAGGTCATAGTGGAAAAGGGTAGGTCTTTAATCCAGTATGACTGGTTACTTTTTGTTCCTTTGAAAGTACGGTTACATACTTTTGGAGCGGGGCCGTTATATAAGAAACTCTTATATTCTTAACAAGTTCAAAGAAATACAAATGATCATCATCATTGTCATCTATATTATTATAACCTTATATCCTCTCAGTTGATGACCCTTCAAGGACTGACACCAGCATTGACACACAACAGAGAAAAAATGCAATCGGCCCGAAATGAAGTCAGTCCCTAATAAAACAACTTCCTTTTGCACCAGCCACACAATCTTGAGTTCAGTCATTTAACCTTCTGTAATGTCCTTTTCATCAGGCTCTGTGAAAGAGTTCAGGCAACATCAGCCATTCACAAATATCTTCTTAAGTGTTCTCCTGGGCTACAAAACATGTTTCCTTAGAGTGGCTGTGTGATAGAATTCTGACCATTGGTAGGAAGACCACCGTTCAGGGGAGGATGCTGTTCCCCAAACCAAAAAGGAGTGGCTTGATATCAAAACCCTGATGTCTCATCAGATTCACACATCCTCCTCGCTGCACAGAACATGGTTGGATGCTTGACTGTGAGGCAGCCATACTGAGGTTTGAGAGAGCAAACTGTGCAAAGTGCCTACGTGTAGACAATGCAAGAGAGAATAAAAAAAGAAAAGGTACCTTATAAGTCTTCTCAGCCATTTTATCAGCCAGGAGCATCTATCTATGCATATAACACCAAACATATGTCTTTTCTATGCATATGCATTAGTCTGTTCTTGGCATAACTGGAAACAAACTATAAGCCTCAGAAAAAGACTCATTATTATATTCAGTATTTCACTTATAGCAATGTTAAAAACGAGCACAAACTGCTACCCAAAACCATTGTATCAACTACTGCAATTGGGGGAAAAAAAAATCCTCTTTCTGTTCCAGGCAAGGTTGGTTTAAAGACAGCATGGGCTATGAGAAAACTGGAGAACATCTAACCTAAATGAAAGTGAAAGCAACTCAATCATGTCTGACTCTGTGACCTCATGGACTGTAACCCACCAGGAGCCTCTGTCCATGGAATTCTCCAGGCAAGGATACTGGAGTGGGTAGCTGTTCCCTTATCCAGGGAATCTTCCCAACCCAGAGATTGAACCCAGGTCTCCCACCTTGCAGGCAGAGTCTTCCCCATCTGAGCTAACAAGGAAGCCCATGGAGTGGGTAGCCTTCTAAAGGGGATTTTCCTGACCCAGGAATTGAACTGGGGTCTCCTGCATTGCAGGCAGATTCTTTACTAGCTGAGCTACTACGGAAGCAAAAAAAAAAAAAAAAAAGTTTGAAAAAGAAATGCTCACTGCCTTTAACTGATAAACTTCTCTCCCAATTAACTGACACTGGTGTCCTTATACAAAGAGAAATACACACAGGGAGGAGAAAGCCATGTGGAGACACAGACACACAGAAGGAAGATGGCCGTATGCACAGAGGCAGAGAGACTGGAAGGTGCCGCAGCAAGAACCAACAGGGCTGGAGAGCAACACCAGAAACCAGAAGAGGCAGAGGAGGATTCTCCCCCACAGGCTCCGAAGAGAGATCACAGCCCGCGGACACCCCGATTTCAGACTTCAGACCTCAGACTGTGCGGTAATACAGTTCTGATGTGGTAAGCCACCCAAATTGCAGTACTTTGTCACAGTAGCCCTAAGAAACTAATAGGTGATTGCTTTTTAAATATTTACTGGTTTTTTCCTTCCCTAAGTGCAAAAATAGTCACCTATAACCCCTCCATCAAAGATTATTGACACTGGGTATAAATCCACATTATTGACACATGGGTATAAAACCATGTGTGTGTGTGTGTTTAATTATTTAAAGGAATGTGCATTGTTCATATTATTTCATATCCAGATATTCTTTACTTATTATTACTAGGGATCACATGGAAGTCCCATAACTTAATTTCCTAGCGATGGGCATCTTTAGCATTTAGGAGGCATCTACCTAGAAATATGTTCAAGCCATTAAGCCACAGGCCAAAAGGAAATGGTAAGAGATTTGCCATCCACATTTCCTCATTCAATTTCCCCTTAAGAATATGGAGATATGTATATACATACAGAGAGGGACACAAAAGTCTGGCCCATTTAGATCTTAAATGTAGATTCCTTACACAAACTTTCAAAAAGGAAGAGCAATAGACATACAGATGTAAAGAACAGACTTTTGGACTTTGTGGGAGAAGGCGAGGGTGGGATGATTTGAGAGAATGACATTGAAATGTGTATATTACCATACGTGAAACAGATCGCCAGTCCAGGTTTGAGGCACAAGACAGGGCACTCAGGGCTGGTGCACTGGGACGACCCTGAGGGATGGGATCAGGAAGGAGGTGGGAGAGGGGCTCAGGATGGGGGACACATGTACACCCATGGCTGATTCATGTCATTGCATGGCAAAACCACTACAACATTGTAAAGTAATTAGCCTCCAATTAAAATAAAGTAATTTTTTTTTAAAGAGAGAAAATTCAAAAGAGAATCTGAGTGCCTGAGAGGGTCCTTCAGGGCACCTAGCCCAGGGCAATATGAGGACAGAGAGTTGAAGTGTCCTGGCCAGAGTCACAAGAACCACTCAGACAGGAATGCAGTCTTATTTCCACCGCTGCTACTGCCCAGTATGCTGTTCTTATGGCAGGGGAACTACTTGAAACAATGATGTGGACCTTCCTCTACAGCTTCTAGATAAAGTGTAGATCTTCACCAGAAGTTTCTTTCTTTTTTTTTTTAAGTGAATATATTCAATCAAATTTCCACTACTAGTAGTTTCACTGCTGGTGAAAACTAGCTGCCTCCAGATAACTAGCTGTCTTCAGATAATTAGTTGTCTTCAGGTAATAGGTTATCCTCCACGGCACTGATTCATTCTCAGGCATCTTAAGAGCAAATACATATTAAATTACATGTGTACGCATTATTCCCATGGACAGAGTAGCCTGGTGGGCTACAGTCTACAGGGTCGCAAAGAGTCGGATACGATTTAGCAACTGAGCACACACACAGGCTGCTGGTGAGTAATCTTTGAAGCTCTTCATGGAGGTTTGCCAGGTTCTTCAAATCCCTGTAATTGCAAAATATAAAGTTGTACATTACATTCTGTCATGGACATAATAAAAAGCTATCTTTACAGGGGAGGATCATACAATTTTTTTAAATAGATACATTATATATTTTTCTTTAATTGATCCAGATAAAATGCTTGCTTTTTGAAAATAAGACTGGAGAGTAAGCCATCATCCTGTGATAATTTATAATGAAGTGTAATCTGCAAAAATACTGAATCACTATGCTATACATCTGAAATTAATATAGTACTATAAATTAACTATGCTCTAATAAAAATAATATGCTTAAAGAGGGGTGTGCCATGGGTTCATCTTTTGGTCCACTCCTCTCTGATACCCTGGATGCTTTGGTACACACAGATGGGCTTTTCTTGCTTGAGACAAATCTATAATTCTTACTGTGAACACAAATCACCCTAAAATGAGGTGAGCTTTTGTCCCATCATATCCCATTGATACAGGAAAAATGGAGATAACACTATGCTGTGGAGGGAAAATGCCATAAAAATGAAGGCACTTGACAAAAATGATCATGAACTACTTTCATAATAAAAAATTAAATTTCCTTCTGTGTCCTTTGACATAAGCATAATGAAGCAGGCACTAGCAGCTCACGGTGATATAAAAATCACTAAGAATAGTTTTCTACTGTAACGAAAAGATGTTATTTTTTGCACCATAGAGCCAGAATCATCAATAATTGGCATTCTAATTTGAAGGTCATCAGGATCTGTTTGTTTAAATGATCTTTGATCAATTTCCTGTCAAGTCGAGTTTGTTACCTTGCCCTTCAACCATAGTTTGCAATTTCATTTTCCAAATTATACACCTTCATTGAAAAGTCTCCATTTTCTTAATGAACAGCTGGATTCTGCTCTCTGTTTTGGTACCAAATCTCTCTATCTTTGCATCTAATAGAGGAAATGTTTTGTTTTGTTTTTTTCAGTCTTCCGTGCATACTTAAAGAATATTTTTTGTCAATTTTAGTGTACTTCCTGTTCTATTCACCATGTTTCCTGGTTTTATTCTCACTTGCCCTCACTGATATGCTGTTTCTGGTCTACTATCCCTTTCTAATCCTACTTTTCTCGGCCCTTGAAAACTGCAGCTCTGCATACCTACCCTGGGTTCATCCCGCTTTCCTGTCCTCTCGCTACTTTATGAGCACTGATTTAAGAAATAATCTCGTTTGCATGAATTCTTCCACTTACAGATCCTTTTCTTATAATTTATATAAGCTTACTGAAGTTGACTTTCCTGAAATTCATTTTCTTAACATTGCTGTTTTCACTTCTTTGAAGTTTACACAAAGACTACCAACCTTTATATGAAGTTTCTTAATTAACTGAGATGTTCATTAAAGAAATAGCTTTGGTATGCAGGCCAAAAATCAAGAAGAGCTAAATACAGCACAGTTTCACCTCTCTCCCCAGAGCCTACTCAGACGTGTTCCTATCTGACTATGTTCCAGATAGACTCTCCTGCCATTAATTCATTGACTGTGCTATAATTCTCCTGTTAAATAAATAGTTATGTCCAATATGCACTTGGGCTGATGGCTAATGAGTCTTCAATCTCATGATGACTCATCTATTCAGCTGAAACTTCGCAACATTTGTGAGAGATAGTTAATAAACTGGTCAAAGGGTCACTAAGTAACCTGAAAAATACAGGGTAAAATGGGGAAAATATACAGCTTTAATGAATGTAGATTTTTTTTTATGAAAGAAACTCCCTGCAATGATCAATAATCAAGCTAATCCTTCACAAGGTGCTCGGTTGATCACTACCATGAATGAGAAAACACATCTGCCCTTCTGCCCTTTTTTCAATTAAAATAGGGAAAGTATTAAATATGTACAGATTTTGAGAAAATAAAAGTTTTAAAGGGTCCCTGAACCACACTGAGTCACTCCATTGGTGCTTCTGTCTCTCTGCATCTCAATTCCTTATCTGGAGACTACAGTGAACTTTCCTTGTGTCTTGATGATACATGGTACAGCAATCCTCTCCTATAGCACTATTCTCCCAGTCAACACTACCTCCTGCCTGATTCACAGTTCAATTCCATTAACAATTCATGCATACATGCTAGGCTTTCCCAGGTGAAGCTAATGGTAAAGAACCAGCCTGCCAAAGCAGGAGACATGAAAGACAAGGACTTGATCCCTGGGTCGGGAAGATCCCCTAGAAGAGGACATGGCAACCCACTCCAGTATTCTTGCCTAGAGAATCCCATGGACAGAGGAACCTGGAAGGCTACGATCCATAGGGTCACAAAGAGTCAGATACGACTGAAGCAACTTAGCATGCATGTGTGTTCAGTCATGTCCAACTCTTTGTGACCCCATGGACTTTAGTCCATCAGGCTCCTCTGTCCATGGGATTTCACAGGCAAGAATACTGGAGTGGGTTGTCATTTCCTCCTCCAATCTTTCCAACGCAGGGATCGAACCCATGTCTCTTGCATGTCCTGCATAGGTGGATTCTTTACCACTGACACTATCTGGGACACCCCATTTAACAGTTCAGTGCTCACTAATAGTCTCTCTCTCTTTAGTTGCTAAGTCGTGTCCAACTCTCGTGACCCCACGGACTGTAGCCCGCCAGGCTCCCCTGTCCATGGGATTCTCCGGGCAAGAATACTGGAGTGGGTTGCCATTTCCTGTTACAGGAACTAGGCCCTGTGTTCTCTGAATTTTTAAAAATAGCTTTATATAAATTATAATACACTCAAAAAACAATTTTTCCAAGAGATTTCTCCACAAAGTGTTTGCACCTGGATATGAATTAGTTTAAGAAATTGCTTCCTTCCCAGGGGAGCATGAGAGGCCTGGGAAGCACAGCCAGGCAGGAATGAGAAGAATAAGACGTAATCTCTGTGACATGATTTATAACTGCATTTTCAAGAAATCCAAAAATATACTCCAGAGCATCTATCAGAAGTTTCTGATTTCTTTGAACATCAAGGTCTTCTAACATATTTAAATTTCTACTTTTTCAAAAGAATTTTATATATAACCAATTCCAGGATCATATCTGGTCCACAAGTTACATAAATTGATATCTTTTTATACATGACTATTTGACAGCAAGTACAACCCGAGGAAAAACTGAGGTCTCTAGAGTTATCACTTTGAATGTTCTCTTCTGTGTTTGTCTCCTAATTCGTGGAAATCCTCTGTGCATTAAATAAAATTGGTACATCTTAAATAAAACTGGTAAAACTGCTTATCTATGACTCAGAACCACCACCTTCATAGGATTATGTAAATAATGGGTCACTACATTTATGTGTTAAAACTCTGACCAATGATATTTCTGATAACTACTTTTCACAATATAGTTGGCAATCAATATAATCAAATAACAAGTCTCTAGTATTGAATATGTTGTAATAAACTGAGAAACACATCAGGTAAAAATTGTGCAATGCTGAATACCAGATTTTAACATATATTAATTCTCAAAATAACTCTCTAGGAGAGTTAGATACCTTATCCTCCATGAACTGATGAAAAACAGTTCGTTATGGCAGTGCTGGGATTTGAACACCATTGTGTCCAATTTCCAGAGAAGGCAATGGCAACCCACTGCAGTACTCTTGCCTGGAAAATCCCATGGACAGAGGAGCCTGGTGGGCTGCAGTCTATGGGGTCGCGAAGAGTTGGACATGACTGAGCAACGTCACTTTCACTTTTCACTTTCATGCATTGGAGAAGGAAATGGCAACCCGCTTCAGTGTTCTTGCCTGAAGAATCCCAGGGATGGGGGAGCCTGGTGGGCTGCTATCTATGAGGTCACACAGAGTCGGACACAACTGAAGCAACTTAGCAGCAGCAGCAGCAGTGTCCAATTTCAAAACTTTTCACTATATCTTGCTGTTGTTATTTTTCAATTAAGTTTAGAATCCTCCAAGTTAATGAAAGATACACATACTATAAACTAAATCAACAGTACACTGAAAACCTGAGTTTAACTAACGGCTTTTGGGAAAAACATTCTGCTAACGTTAATAAGAAAAACACTGACTCATCTAACTTCTGTTTTTTAGGCATTTCGCCTCTATCACCCAACGCCATTAGGATGGTATAAACACTAATATGAACAGAAGGTAGAGAGCAGCCAGAAAAAGAAGAGAAATAGAAAGGATCTGAATAATCTTACAAACTGGGTAAGCACCTCACAAACAATCAGTTGTAAACTGCATTAAATGATTTGTTTAGAGGGTATCTAGAAGACAAAACAATTCATTTTAAATACAAAGCAGTCTTCATTATTTTTTTAGTAAACTGTATTTATTTTAAAAGTGACAAATGACCTCAAGTTCTTAAATCCTACCAAGTATTTTTTTACACATCTCTTCAACTTAAATAATTTAGGCAATCAATTCTAGTCACTTGCAGTAAACGATATCCAAGTATTTAAGATTATTCATGAAACTACCCTGTTGCGAGAGGGGTTCAGGATGGGGAACACATGTATACCCGTAGCAGATTCATGTCAATGTATGGCAAAACCAATACAATATTGTAAAGAAATTAACCTCTAATTAAAATAAATAAATTTATACTTTAAAAAAAAAAGAAAGAAAAGCTGCACATCCGCAGATACATAGGAGCAGCTGAGACAGTCTCGCGATGAACATGTTCTGTAAGAGGCCCACAGTCGTGGAGAAACTCGGAAATTATTCATCTTGAAATAGTCTAATGGAAAAATATCCATTGAATTTACTTATTTTCCACAAATACTGCCAGAAATATGTTGAAACTCTATATGTAGAATATTGAAGGAACTTCCTTCACAAAAGGCTTCTTCAGTTCAGTTCAGTTCAGTTCATTTCAGTCGCTCAGTCGTGTCCAACTCTCCGCGACTGAATGGAGAATCGCAGCACGCCAGGCCTCCCTGTCCATCACCAACTCTCGGAGTCCACTCAGACTCACGTCCATCAAGTCCGTGATGCCATCCAGCCATCTCATCCTTGGTCGTCCCCTTCTCCTCCTGCCCCCAATCCCTCCCAGTATCACAGTCTTTTCCAATGAGTCAACTCTTCGCGTGAGGTGGCTGAAGTACTGGAGTTTCAGCTTTAGCATCATTCCTTCCAAAGAACACCCAGGGCTGATCTCCTTTAGAATGGACTGGTTGGATGTCTTTGCAGTCCAAGGGACTCTCAGGAGTCTTCTCCAACACCACAGTTCAAAAGCATCAATTCTTCAGCGCTCAGCTTTCTTCACAGGCCCAACTCTCACAATCATACATGACCACTGGAAAAGCCATAGCCTTGACTAGACGGACCTTTGTTGGCAAAGTAATGTCTCTGCTTTTCAATATGCTATCTAGGTTGGTCATAACTTTTCTTCCAAGGAGTAAGCATCTTTTAATTTCATGGCTGCAGTCATCATCCGCAGTTTTATATGACAAAACTTAAGGTCAGAATAGACTTTCTACCAGTCAAAAAAAAAAAAAGAAAAGAAACTACCCTGTTAATATATTCAGATAGGATCATTAACTTAAAGATAAAGAGGTTAACGAATATTTCAAAGTGAAAATGAAAGTTGCTCAGTCATGTCTGACTCTTTGTGACCCCATGGACTATAGTCCATGGCATTCTCCAGGCCAGAATACTGGAGTGGGTAGCCTTTCCCTTGTCCAGAAGATCTTTCCAACCCATGGATCGAATCCAGGTCTCCCACACTGCAGGTGGATTCTTTACCAGCTGAGCCACGGGGAAGCCCAAGAATCCTGGAGTGGGTAGCCTATCCCTTCCCCAGCAGATCTTCCTACCCAGGAATAGAACCAGGGTCTCCTGCATTGCAGGCAGATTCTTTACCAACTGAGCTATCAGGAAAGCTTTACCTATCACTATTTTTACTCCAAGTTTTTGTTTTGATCTGTGAAAAGTTTGGGGGAGCTCTGTGCATTCTGAAAGCTCATTGTCTCATTTCATCGTGATAGTAGCTCCATGACGCAATGAGAGTGAAGCATTCAGTGACTGCTATCAATAGGATCTGTGTTCACCCACATAGTCATTTCAAATGAAGGAAAAACATCTACAGACTACATTATGTTATGATAGTGAATGATTTTAAAACATGTCATGTTCTGCTTAAGGAGTTTTATATGAAATAGTATTTACATTAGAGGAAGGTTTGGGGGAGGTGAAAGATGTAAGTCATCAGATTTTCATTTATTTTTAAATACAATTAAGCTCTCAGAGCATTAGCACTTTTAACTCAGAAATATCTCTTTTAAAAGACATTACTGAAATATCATATTCCTATTTCTTGATTTTTCTAATGCATCCTTGAAAATGAGTTCACATTAAGAAGTGGGAGGATTTGTGAAGAAAACTAAACCAGAAGCACAAAGAAAGGACAGTGTTTAATTGCATTAACTGTACTTTCATGATATGCCTTTGTTTCTGGCAAATATATTTACCATGTTTATAAATTTCTAGAACAATTCTATGATAAGATATGGTCATGTGCATCCAAATTGCCTGTATTCATGATTCACATACCTTATTACAACAGGTAAAAGAAAGTAAAATATATACCCTATTGTGCAAAGGACCGTCCTCTTCCTGGTGAATATCTTTCATGCAATATTGGTTTACACTTTTGTTGAAGACTGTAATAACTGTCTCATTTATTTCAGTTATTGACCTGATCCCAGGTTCATTCTCATTTTACTTACACTAATCTGGAATTTGAATGCAAAATAATAAATTATTTCTTCTTTGCAAAAAGTGTTCTCCAGGAGAATGATTTATCCAAAATTAAGAAACAACACTACTTACTAAAAATAAGTAAGAAAAAAAATTCTGTGATTTTCATTTTTTTATAGAATACAGTCTCTTTTTTAATGATCTAACTTTTAACAGAAATTGATAACAGTATCGATCTATGCTGTCACTTTCATTTCCTTCTACTATACTGCTGCTGCTGCTGCTGCGTCGCTTCAGTCATGTCTGACTTCGTGCGACCCCATAGATGGCAGCCCACGAGGCTCCCCCATCCCTGGGATTCTCAAGGCAAGAACACTGGAGCGGGTTGCCATTCCTTCTCCGATGCATGAAAGTGGAAAGTGAAAATTGAACGCGAAGTTGCTCAGTCGAGTCCGACTCTTAGCGACCTCATGGACTGCTATACTAATGGGTGAAAATAAGACTTGGAAATACTCATTTCTTCTGGCTCAAAATAGATACCTGGCTTAAAGCCTATACACCTAAAAGAATGCACTAAACTCTACGTGTCTTGTGACTAGACATGTTAGTTGCTCATTTTTATAATTTTCATAGCACAGAGGAGAAGCCTACTAACACTTGATAGGTAATTACTAGTTTGCTAAATTGAGAAGTAAAAATAAATATACAAACTTTATTTTTATTTATATTGCACATGCTACAAGTTCTACACAAAACTAAAGAACAAAATTACTTTATACAATGAATATTATTTATAAAAATGTAATTTGCTTATATCTAGCAACTTAATTTATATGTGCTTTTTCTGCTGAATCTTTCAGGATTTCAGGACAAAAAGTCTTTATTCCCAATTGACAATCAGGAACAGCAGTTCATCCTTAATTCATTAAGTGCCATTTTTTACTCTCTTACATTTGTCAAATTATAGGATTCATTATAACAGGGATGTAGAGTTATGGCTTTAGCTCTTTTTGTTCTAATCCTTTTTTCATATATTCTTTCTTTTGATTTGTGACCTTCATTACCAAGAGAGCTCCCTTAATGCTTTCAGTTCAGTTCCAGGAGGATAAGCAGTCAGATACTGTAGGAATTATTTTACATACCATACTTATTAACATGACTACTCAGAGAAATTATATTAATATGCAAGGCACTCCAGTACTTCCAGGAAAAAGAAAATATTCTTTATCAGAATATTTCCTTTAACACAGAGACACATTCTTCACTATTTACAGTTAAAATCCCTAAGTGAAAGCTTCTCAGTCAAGCAGAAATGTATTATAAAGAGCTCACTGGAGAGGAGACACAGACCACCTCGTTCATTGATTTCTTTGGTTTTTTTTTTTTTTCTCATTGTAAAATAATGTTTTCTGATTACAATGAATTTAGAAATTAGAAAAATAGTATAAATTAAATAAAATCACCTACAATCCCACAAACCCCAAAATAAACATATCATTTGAATGTTTCTTTCATCTTTTTTCTATTTATGTTAAAGGTATTTAGGGTATGTAGATTTAAAATCATTCCATATTTATAATTTTACATCAATTTTTTGCACCTACTTTATGAATACATCCCCTATAATTATTCTTCAAGATTATTATTTGAACAGAATATAAATGTACCATAACTTATTTTAACAATCTGCTACTGAAACTCTATCTAAGGCAAATTAATATATAGTGACAGAAAGCTAATCAGTGGTTACTGAGGGTAGGAGAAAAGGCAGGAGAGAAAATTTTTAAAGGGACACAGGGAAACTTTGGGAAATGATGGATAAGTTCGTTATCTTAGTTGTGGTGATAGCTTCATGGTGCAAACATGTAAAAATGTATCAGATTTCACAATTACTCACCAAACTAGTCACAGTTATTGTATGTCAATCATGATCATAAAGCTAATAAAACTATTTCTGTAATATTCTCCTATTGGACAGTAGGTTGGTTCCAATGTTTAGCAATTATAAATAAAGTGACAAATATAATTCACCACTTTCTTTCAAAGAGAATAGTTTGTATATTTAAAGCAGATTCATGGACTTGATCAAGAGATTTCAATTCCTGTGCAATTTGCAACAGATGTTGTTAAATTCTTCTGAAACTCATTTTACTAACATATTAACTATACCATTAAAGTTCAGGACTAAAAACTATTTGGACAAAATTAGGTAAACTGCTAATTGCTGTTACTAGAGCTCACATTCATTGCAGACTTTTTCTGAGCTAGAGACTGTATTCGCAATTTATATTATACAACTATCCTATTTGTTTATTTCAATAAAAATAGGCAAAATGAAGTAAAAATATGACAACACTAGGTAATGAGGTCAGGAAGAAGATTAACCACAGAATGCAAAGTCTTTTGGAAATGTTCAACGTTATCCCTTTAGGGTTCAAAAAATAAAATAAAATCTCCAGAAGAGCAAATTGACAATGAAATACAATAAAAAGGAACAAACTACTGATCCTGTATTAACATGAATGATGAACCTCCAAAACACTACAGTGAGTGAAGAAAGCCAGACACAAATGGGTAAGGTTATAGGATTCCATTTATATGCAGCCCTAGAAGAGGCAAAACTGTAACTACAGAAGTCAGAAAGTGTAGGATCTATGGGAGTGAGGATGGAGAAGAAATCAATTAAGAAGGGTTGTGAAGGAACTTCCAAGAAGTGGCTACAGGGTTGTATACAATGGTCAAAACTCATCATATGCATGCATGTTCAGTCACTATTCTTCGCGACTCTTTGGATTTCCCAGGCAAAAATACTGAAGTGGGTTTCCATTTCCTCCTCCAAGGGATCTTCTCGACCCAGAGATGGAACCTAGGTTTCTTTCTGTGTCTCCTGCATTGGCAGGCAGATTCTTTACCACTCAGTCATCTGGGAGGGCTTCCCCAAGGATGCTGATGAGAAAGGACTTCCTCCTCACTAACAAAAAATAATTAAAATTAAATGAGCAAACCTATTTTAAAAGTCAAACACCCTATTTGAAATAAGCTAATCTGATCATTTACAATCTGATTTAAGGCCACAGGTAAAAATGAACATAAGGCCAAAGAGTCACAGAACCTTCAAACTCTCCCCTCAAATAAGCCTGTTGTGGACCATTTTGAAGCAATATGGTGTATGGCTGAACAGTTTCCATATCTGAATTGCTTTTCTTCCACAAACACAGCCAAGGTTGGCTCCCTGTAAATTTCACCCACTGCATTGAGTTCCGCCCTATTTAGCAACCCCCTCTTCCATGTCAGTCGAGGGCTATCTGCCAAGAGCAGGCAAATCTCGTTTAAGTTCCTGTTATAATTAAACTAAACAGTTCCCCTCAACTATTCCTCATGCAGCATGATTTTTAAGTCACCTCACTATTCTATTTAAAGTGTATGTCCCAGATCAGACTTAATGATTCCCTAAGTGGTCTAATCAGAACACAGAGCAGCGGAGTTCTACGTTCCCTTATCCACACTTCTATCTGATGTTTTCAAAATGAAAAAGAAACTTCTTCATGATTATCACAGCTCACATGTCCTCCATAATGTGAGAAGCAGACACACCCAGGATGCTTCCATAAACCTGCAAAGAGAGCTGACAGATCAAACTCAATGTACAAAGCAGACTGACACAGAACAGATTTCAGGAGCATGAGGGCATGAATGTGGTTTCACCAGAAAGCCTCCTTCCAGAATGGGCTTTTGAAAGTTTTCTCAGCAAAGCCAGGCCATGGAGGTGCTCTTCCCCTACTGACCTCTTTTTTGAGCAACACGACACCCTGCTGAACAATGTTTGTGTCAGATTAAATGGTTGTGAGAATACCCAGCCCCTCAATAAACAATAGGCCAATATGAGATTCAAGGAAAGAAAAACTTATTAATTTTAATATAAAATGTGCCTCTTCATCAGGAGGATCCTGACTGCCTTTGGATAATAAATTTATCATATGCAGCTCTACAGATATCAATGATAATATTACTTTTTCCTGGAGTATCAACACTGAAGGGAAATATTTCCCTTTGAGAAAGCCAAAGGAGCAACTACTAGGGACAGTCAGGAGAAAAACATCCAAATGCTGATTAATAAGAAAAAATTTCTTAGAATTTTTGCCCCCAACCAAATGCTTAGGTGTCTGTAATTTCTAAAATATAATAATAAAACAAATTAAAATACTATAATAGGAAACCAACAAATAAACCAATAATGTGAAAGGATTTGGAAGATTATAATGCAAGGAATTACTAAAATTAAAATCTATAAAATAGATAAATTCAAAACCTCAAAATAAAGAGAAAGACTATTATATTGATAAAATATAAATGAGTAAAAAATAATAATCAAGGGAATAGAGCAAAGAAAAAATATCAAAGAGATTAAAGGAAGATGAAAAACTACAACACTAAGAAAAGCGGGGGGAATATAAGACAAGTGAAAAATAATAATTATATAGAGAATATTAAAAGAATTTGAAAAAGAAATTCAAATATTAAAGATATATAAGACCATAAGCTGAGACACTTAAGAGTGTAAATATGCTAAGTATAAGAGATTTTGACTTTTTAAAAATTAATATGATAAGCTCTCAACAACCTAAGTATAGAAGGAATATACTTCAACATAATAAAGGTGTATACAACAAGTCCACAGCTAACATTATATTCAGTGGTGAAACATTGAAAAGTTTTTCTCTTAATCAGGAAAAACACAAGGATGCTTACTCTTGCTACCACCTTATAGTACTGGAAGTCCTAGCTGAAATAATTAAGCAAGAAAAAGAATAAAAGGCATTTAAATTAAAACAAAGTAAAAAATTTTTTAAGCAAAATATATGTACATATCACATGATATACATATAACATATGGTAAATTGATATGGGCAATGGAATAATGTTCAGCCTGGAGGTTCAGCTGGTAAAGAATCCACCTGCAATGCAGGAGACATGGGTTCCATCCCTGGATTGGGAAGATCCCCTGGAGAAGGGAAAGCCTACCCACTCCAGTATTCTGGCCTGGAGAATTCCATGGACTTTATAGTCCATGGGGTCACAAAGAGTCAGACACAACTGAGCGACTCTCACTTTACATCCATATGTGACAATATGGATGAACCTTAAGGACATTATGCTAAGTGAAAATAAGCCCATCAGAGGAAGACAAACACTGTGTGACTCCATTTACATGAGGTATCCAAAATCATCACACTCATCGAATCAAAGAGCAGAATGGCCGTTTCCAGAGGCTGGGGGGAGGGGAAATGCGAGTCACTAATCAACAGGTGTGTTGCTGTTGTTGTTGTTATTTAGTTGCTAAGTCCTGTCCAACTCTTTGGCGACCCCATGAACTGCAGCCCACCAGGCTCCTCAGTTCATGGGATTTCCCAGGCAAGGATACTGGAGTGGGTTGCCACTTCTCCAGGGGATCTTCCTGACCCACGGATCAAACAAGCTTCTCCTATATTGCAGGTGGATTCCTTAACAATTGAGCTACTGGAGAAGTCCAAACAACAGTTCAGTTCAGTTCATTTCAGTTGCTCAGTTGTGTCCGACTCTCCGCGACCCTATGAATCGCAGCACGCCAGGCCTCCCTGTCCATCACCAACTCCCGGAGTTCATTCAAACTC
>SJYV01020617.1:60627-105980 GCA_006410875.1 Neotragus pygmaeus
AAAAAATAATAATAAAATAAAATTATAAAATAAAAAAAAAAAGAAATGACAGTTTGGATGACAGAACACACGGTTCCTACTAAGTTAGAAAGGAATAGAAATCAGGAGGGGAATGGTTGGTAGATGGAGGAAAAGGAGAGAAGCTAAGAGATTAATGATCTACTTGAAGTCAAGAAGCACGTACAGTGGGAGCAGAATTATGAGAGTTGAGGCAGGAAGGAAGGATATGCATTTACAGAACTGGAATTAGTCATGGCCATTGGCCAAAATGGCCTAACAGAAGCTTGATCACATGCTGTTACTTGTATACCTTTATAGTCAATTATAATGACCACATTAAATGATTCTGCATACATAACAAAAACTACAATTGAAGATCATTCCATCACATCACTTATCTTTGTCTACACTGTACCTTATGCCATGAGGGATTCAAATAACTTACAAAGTTATAAAAAGCATAATAGAATAAATTTAAGATAAGTGGAAGACGTGGATCTGATAGCCACTAGACCTTTCACTTAAAACTGCCATCTCCATAGTTAATTTCATGCCTTAAAAATTATTTTTCAATTTATCCTATTTTAAAATCTTTTCTCTTACCTTTCTACACATGGCAGACTGTGACAAGGTGAAATATCCTCTGTGAGTTTGGCTGCTGCTAAGTCACTTCTGTCGTGTCCGATTCTGTGCGACCCCATAGACGGCAGCCCACCAGGCTCCCCCATCCCTGGGATTCTCCAGGCAAGAACACTGGAGTGGGTTGCCATGTATCACTACATTTATTGGTTTATTTTCACAAGTGGAGTATCATTGAAAACATTCTGTATGTTAGATCTACAAGTTGCATTGCTTGTCAGCATCCTACCTGCCACTATTTATTGGTACCCTATCATCAAAAAGAAGAATCTTTAATAGCTGGAAGTAAGAACAGTTAGGAAAGGAAACTGCTTACTTACACTAGCTCTTAATATGAGTGATTCACTAGATCAGCAAAATGTGTCTTTACCTGGTTATGCCCCCATCTAGTAACCCATGGGTCTCTTGACAGTCCTTTGGACTGCAAGGAGATCAAACCAGTCCATCCTAAAGGAAACCAACCCTGAATATTCGTCAGAAGGCCTGATGCTGAAATTGAAATTCCAATACTTTGGCCACCTGATACAAAGAGTCAACTCGTTGGAAAAGACCCTGATGATGGGAAAGACAAGGCAAAAGGAGAAGGGATGGCAGAGGATGAGATGGTTAGATAGCATCACTGACTCAATGAATATGAATTTGAGCAAACTCTGGGAGATAGTGGAGGATATAGGAGCCTGACATGCTGCAATCCAAGCAGTTGCAAAGAGTCAGACCTGACTTAGTGAACAGCAACAAGCTTCTAGCAAGTAACCTGTGGGCCTCTGGCTCAACAGTAGAAATTCAGAGTAACCCCAAATACTATACCAAAGGATTACCCATCGCCACTGCCATTAGATACTTATAGACCTTTTAAGTCAAAGTTGCTTACACATTTCATTATTGAAATGGGAATAAAACAATTTCTACTTTATTTGTTTCCCTTTAACTTATTTAATTTATTTCATTTTAGTAATTTTAATGAGTCAATAACAAATGACCACATCAAGTGATTCTGCATTTCTTATGAAAACTGCAATTGAAAATCCTACCATCACACTGCTTATCTTTATTTTGTACACATTGTTATGGAGGATTTGAATGGTTTTCATATGTATTCAACTAAATAAGAAATGGGAACTACCAAAGTGAGGCAGCAGACTGGTGGGGTCCATCTGCCAAAGATGCTTGGCTGGATGATATTGCCCACAGGGACCTTTAATATCTAAAACCAGTTCTCCAATTCAACTCTCCAGTGGTCTCCTTGTCCTAAAGGATAGCCCTCTTGAGATGGTTAATAACTTCACACCTAAAATCGCTGTTCCTGGCAATTCAGTGGAACAACGGACTAGAAATTGCCATCAAGAGAGCAATAAGCTCCACTTCTAAAAACTATTAAGGAAAGCTCCTGAACGTTTTACTTTCTTTTCTTTTTAATATCTGGGATCATTCAGTCCCTATATGACAAATACGAGAGCTTAAATCCATGATCTTCAACAAGCTTAACCTTGTGATACTGGCCAAACCTCCTTATCAGACCAGGTATGCAACAACTAACGTTTTGATAAGCTCTGCATTTTTAATTTTCAAAAAACAACCAGGTGGTCCTTTTCTATAATGTTCCCATGAGGGAGGCACAATAGAGGATTGTTATCCACACTATTTTGAATTCTCAAACCAGCTTCTCTGGAATAAGCTTCAAAAGGAATTTTCCATCATAAAAATCTTTTATCTGCATCCTTTGCTCATGAAAATTAAGGTATAGCTAGATATAAAGGTAATCAAAGCCTTGGTTTTGCCCTTTTCACAAAAGCTATCATGCCAAAACTCCTTTGGTAATAAACTCTATTTGATAACTCCAGACTCCTTCAAGCAAAGAGAATTTATATGTATTCCAGTTATACTTGAGTGTCCCTGTGGCTCAGCTGGTAAAGAATCTGCCTGCAATGTGGGAGACCTGGGCTCAATCCCTGGGTTAGGAAGATCCCCTGGAGAAGGAAAAAGCTAGCCACTCCAGTATTCTGGCCTGGAGAATTCCATGGACCATATAGTCCATGGGGTTGCAAAGAGTAAGATTCAGCTGAGAAACTTCCACTTTCACTAGCTATACAAAATGCTGGATTTCCAGGAATATTTTTCCTCAACAACAAAAACTAGTGTAAAATGCACAGCTAGTGGGAAGCTAGGGAGCTCAGCTCAAGGCTTTATGATGACCTAGAAGGGAGGGATGGAGGGGCGGGATGGAGGCTCAAAAGGAGGAGATATATGTATACTTATAGCTGATTCACATTGTGTACAGCAGAAACACAGCATTGTAAAGCAATTATCCTCCAATTAAAATTTAAAATAATAATTAAAAAGTAGTTGAGAAATTTCTTTAACAGTCATATAGCTTTCAATAAGGGAGACAGAAGGTTTTCATGAGTAGACATGAAGCAGTTCAAAAAAAAACTAACCAATCTGAAGAACTTAAGAATCAGCTCCAATTCTCTTTCTCTAAAAATTTTTCTATTTCCACCAAAAATGTCATTCATTTACAAGACCATTTGTCTAAGGCTCAGTCTGTTCAGTCTAAGTACTTTTTACTCACCAGCTGATGGGAAGAGAGGGAATCTATTCCACTTGAAGAATATGTGTTCACCCTATTATTTACTATTGTTCATCCTATTATTTATTATTATTATATGTTCACCCTCAATTTAAAAAAAAAAAAGACAAGCCAAATGAATAGAATGTATGGAACTCGAAAAATGTGATGCACAGAAAATAAGTAAGCTAATAGCATAAGTGAAGAGGCAAAACTTAGAGGATGCATTAAATATAAATAATGAGTAGCTTATGAGACAAGGTATATAATGATATAAATACTAAGTTAGTAACCCATAAGACATGTTAGAGATATTAATAGAATAAATGAAATGTATGGCAGAACAAAGATTATTACTTTTGGATTGGAAGGTTCGGAAGGACCAAGTTTTAAGGTAACATCACATCATTCTGGGCTGACAACTATGTTATCCTTAATCTATCTAATATGCTTCCAGTTTGGCACCACAAGTGTTCTCCCCAAAAGAATACAGACAAAACCCAAAGCTGTTCAGCAGGCTAATTGGCAAGCAAAGCTATTGGCAGGCATGCTTGCCCTTGCATCTCTTTGACAGAGCAAGTATGTGCCCCCAGACACCTGCCATCTGTCTGTCAGAGCCCCTTTCTCAAACCACAGTCTCATCTTCATGAACACAGCACCAGTTTGGAGGCTGATTCAGCAAAGAAGAGATAAGATATACGAACACTGTATAACCTAGAATTCAGGTTGTGATTTTCCTTTCACCCCAACTGAACACTATCATGAATGCATGAACTTACGCCACCTTTTTCCTCTTGATTCTCATTATTTATCTTAAACTGATTTAACAAACCATGTGATTGGGTCATCTTTTTTTAATCTGTGAGCCTTTCTTTTCAGTGGTCTCTGGGTATTGTACTGAGAGGCTACAGTGTAACTTCTCATAGGGCAATGTGAGTGGGGAAAGAATTAGGTTAAACAGAAAATATATATGATGTATTTGGTTACAGGGTTTGCAAAAGTATAATCATGAGATTATGTTAATAGAAATATACTATAATCGTAGATTTAGAATAGTAAGTCTTTATCTTGTAACATTGGAAGATGATCATCAAAGATGTAATTGGAAAGAAACAAATACATATAGCTAAGTTTCTGGGCTATTACAATCAAATGCAAAATGCATTAAGAGGTAAATGTACAAGCTCCTGAGATCAAATCCTGGCTTTGCCACTTCCTATCTTTGTCATCTTAGGAAAATTTCCTCTTTGTGCCTCAAATTCCACATCTGCAATAGAGACAATGATAGAAATAAAATAATAGTAATCCTAGCTGAAAGGATTATATTGATGATTAAGAGTTTACCAGTATATACATCTCTTATGATAGCCAAATCATAGGATATGCTTTTCATTTTTTAACTATTAAAAATGAAAGAGTGAAAGTTAGAGTTTCAGTAGGATAGGTGTTAGCTCTTCTCGGAACTTTTGGTAGAATTCAGCTGTGAAGCCATCTGGACCTGGGCTTTTGTTTGCTGGAAGATTTCTGATTACAGTTTCAATTTCCATGCTTGTGATGGGTCTGTTCAGATTTTCTATTTCTTCCTTGTTCAGTTTTGGAAGGTTGTACTTTTCTAAGAATTTGTCCATTTCTTCCACGTTGTCCATTTTATTGGCATATAATTGCTGATAGTAGTCTCTTATGNGGGCAGGGTGGGTGGGGTAGGACCACGGACCGGCCACTGCATCTGCTGCCCGGCCCCCGGCTCCCGCCCCAGGACAGTTTAGTTTGGCCCGTGTAGACAGCAGCGTTAATTACAGCCTCGCCTGCCAGAGGCGGCCAGGCAGTCGGTTGTGTAACGCTGGGGTGAGGGAGCGTGTTGTTAAACTCGTGGGTGAACTTTGATCCACATTCATGTGCTACGACAGGCGGCTCAGTGCCCACGCTCACGCTCCTAGACCCTTCCGTATCCAGCCCTCCTCCCACGGCTCACACCCACCATCCACCCCCTCGGCGACACGGAAGCCCAAGTCTCTCCATGCTCTCTTCCAAAGCCCTCCCGCGATTGTTTTAAGACTCTGACTCATACAGTCCAGGTTGACAGCTTCCGCCCTGGTTGTCCTCTGTGTGCCTGGTGACTTGGTTTCCACCGGAGGTGACAGGATGTTCCTCTCAGCTGCACAACCCTTGGATATCTACACACCTGGCTTTGTCCCAACTGTGATGCCTTACGTGTGTGACTGGTCAGCTGTGCTCCTGGAACCTCGGTGTTCATACATGCAGGGAGGTGCAATGACAGCTGTGAGAGTTACATTACATCCTGCATCCTAGCACTTGAGAACGGCCCTGGGGCTGGTGCCCAGAATGAGAGTCGTAATCAAAGGAGGAACTTGAGTCTTTGCACAGAATCAGCCAGCTGTGACCTGTTGCTGAGGCTGGGATGCATTTCTGCAGGCACTTTGTAGCCAACGTTTTCTAAAATATTTATCTTTGTCTGTGCTGGGTCTTCATTGCTCTACGGGCTTTCTCTAGTTGCAGCAAGCAGGGGCTTTTCTTCGTTGCGGTGCGTGGGCATTGTGGTGGTTTCTCTTATTGTGGAGCTCAAGCTCTAGGGTGTGTCAGCTCAGTAGTTGTGGCTCCTGGGCTCTAGAGCCCGGGCTCAATAGTTGTGGTGCACGGGCTTAGTTGCTCTGTGGCACGTGGGATCTTCCTGGACCAGAGATCAATACTGTCTCCTGTACTGGCAGGTGGAATCTTTACCATTGTGCCACCAGGGAAGCCCCTTAGCCAACATTTCAGTACACATCTTTTATGTCATTCTTTTTATCTAAGCATTGTTTTTCCTTAAACTTTTTATTTTATAGTGGAATATAGCCGATCAACAAGATTGTGATAGTTTCAGGTGAACATTGAAGGGACTCAGCCATACATATACGTGTATCCATTCTCCTCCAAACTCCGCTCCCATCCAAGCTGCCATTGAGCAGAGTTTCCCGTACTATACAGTAGGTCCTCATTGGTTATCCATTTAAAATATATCAGTGTGTACATGTCCATTCCAATTTGTCACTTTCTCTTAAACCTTTTCTACCAATTTTTTAGTTTTTGAAAATTTTCTCCTTTTCACAGTCCGTTTCTTGAAAAGCATGGTCTATCGTGTTTGTTTGTGTTTAGTCACTCAAAGTCATCTCTGACTCTTTGCAACCCTACGAGATTCACCATGGAATTGTCCATGGAATTCTCCAGGCAAGAATACTGGAATGGGTAGCCATTCCCTTCTCCAGGAGATCTTGCCAACCCAGGAATCGAACCCAGGTCTCCTGCATGGCAGGCAGATTCTTAACCATCTGAGCTACCAGGGAAGCCCCATCATATGTGTTTATCTTATTCATTTAGTCTGACTTTCTTTTATGAAAGTTTTCTTCCCTGATTTCTCCTGGGACCCCTCCCCTCTACTTGTGAATGATGCTCTCCTGTGCATTCTCCATTTTTGACTTAATAGCTGCTTCTGTTTTGTTGGCAGATCTTTCAGGAAATCTTTAGTCAACTGGAGAGATGTTATTCTGCTTCCTGTTCTCTTTCTTCTTGTGATAATGGCGTATGAGATTCAAATATCATTCTTTTACATTCTTGCTACTTGAAATTTGTAGTCATGAGCTCTAGAAGTTGAGGGGATAGGGTGGGTGGGGAAGGCACTTTCTGTCATTTAGTGGCTTTGGGGCTCCCTCTCTTGGTGTGTTTGTGAACTGTCTGCAAAATTGGCTCCTCCTTGGACTCTTGGCTCTGCNTCTTTCTTTTCGTGTTTTGGTTTGCTAGAGCTCCTGTAATAAACTATCATAGACTAGGTGAATTAAACAACAAGAAATGCATTTCTTCACAGATCTGAAGGTTATAAGTCCAAGATCAAGGTATTGGTAGGGTTGATTTCACTCTGTGGACTTTCTCTTTAGCTTGTAGATGGCCATCTTTCTTTGTCTTCACATTGTCTGCTCTCTGTGTGTATCTATGTCCTAATTTCCTCTTTCATAAGGAATCATATTGTGTTAGAGCTCCCCCAATGAGCTCATTTAATCTTAATTACATCTTTAAAGGCCCTATCTCAAAATATAATCACACTTTGAGATGCCAGGATTAGGACTTCAACATATGAATTTTGGGGAGACACAGTGCAGCTCATTACAGTGTCCCTATTCTTCAGAGATTTATCTCAATCTATTTTCTATATTCAAGCAACCTATTATATATTTTTAATTCAATCACATAGTGCTACATTTTATAACGAATGTAATCTCCACTCCAGCACTCTAAGCTTATCCTTTGCACCCTATCTTATTTTCTGGGTGTTTCTGCAGCATTTCCATGTGCTGCAGTCATTCATCTTCACTACATGTTTTTATAGATAATATACTTTCTTTCCTGTCTTCTCAAGTGGATATAATCATTCAACCTTTATCTTTGTCATTTTTAATATTTTTTCTACTTCTACCAGTGCAAATACTTGGTCGTACAAATGTGCTCTTCCTCTTTGGTGTTAAAATATTTTCACAGTGAGATCTGGTTGTTTTTTACATTTATTTTAAATTTTCGTCTATTGCTTTTAAAGGTTATTTTCCCTCTGTGATACTTATTATAATTTCTGTAATTCTCTTGCTATTATTTTGATATGTTTAGACCACAAAGGGCATTTTACCATGTTAATCCTTTTAGCATTTTCCTGGAAGTCTTTGTCTTATGAAATATTCAGTCTCTTTCATGCTACAGAAATCAAGACTCTTAGGACTCCACTGAGAACTCTCAAAGTACTTAAGGAGGTAGGAAGCAAGGAGAGAGAAAGGGAAAGGAATTAAATTACCAATACCTACTACATCCTCGAAAATTTATTTCACAATCTCATTTAATACCCAATCCTATAAACTGTATTAAATTATCTACCTCATTTTAAAGATGAGTAAATTGAGGCTCAGATAACTTAGTGACTCTCTCAAGTTCCTGTAGTGAATAATAAAGCTCAGGCTCGAAATTAATTTGTATACTCCAAAACTTATGCTTTTCCCATGACTTCCTACAAACTCCCTTTGATCCCTAAGTATATTAAGTATATTAAGTATATTAAGACCTACCTCCAAGTTCCCCTAAGCCTATCTGCAGAAGGGGAATGATTAGAACACAAGTCACACCAAATGCACAACAGGACCGTGGTTCTGCACCTGTATCCCTCCAGCTTTCATTTTTAATCAAGTTTAAAATAGCAGTGTGCAGGCATTCATTGGAAAATTTACTGCAATTTAGCACTTGCTATGAGAATGAACTAGAAGACATTTGAAAGTTCAGTTCAATAAATGCACAGAGTACTTTCTGCATGCCAGAGACCACACCAGTGGTTTAAGATACATGGATGAGTAAGACACCCATCCATCATTGAAAAACTTGTGATTTGGGTATTGAGTGGGGAGGGGAGATCATGAAACATGTATGGAGATATTTGTTGTACTCAAGGATCCTGCCCCAAGCTACATCTCTGATGATTAGAAAACAGTCACATGTATCTCATCACTATGTCATTCCATCCCATCACTCCCACACCCTAGTTGGGTCAGGTGAGGTGGGCCAGTCAAAGTTCTCAGCCAAAAATTTATAATAGGCATATGAGAAGCATGTCATGTAGGAGTAGTAGAAAAGAAGCCAAAACAAGGAAAAATATATGTAGCCATGTCAATGAAGGAAAATTAGGTTTCATGCATTCCTGCTGTCTGGTGCCCAAACTTAGATTCTGATGACTTCCTGACACCTGTCACACAACAACAAAAAATTTGTTTTACTGTCTGCTTTCCAGAAACATTGTTGCGGCCTGCCAGAATCTTAAACAAACATCACCTTTTGTATGAGCTAGTTAGATTAATTTCTGTCGCTTGGAAGTAGGTGAGCCCCAGCTAATGCAAAAATGTAAGTCGAATGTGATAAATGTTATAACAAACCTATCAGTAGAGCTGTATGTCTGTTAAGAAAGAGTTCTTGATCGAGCCTCAACAAAGGACTCCTCAACTGAGTCCTGAAAAACTAGTAGGATGAGCAAAGGCACAGAGGTGGAGGGAGTAAAAAGAGGCACAAGTTCAAAGAGGAAAAACTCCTGTGGTTGCCCAACTATTAAGCCAGATCATCAAAAAGTCACATATCTTGGCAATCCAGTCAAAAAACACTTATTGATTGCCATGACCCAGCATGTTATAGAAATGGATAAAATTAAAGTCCATGTGCTAGCAAAAGTCACAGTTTGGCCCCAAAGTCTTTGCTCTCAGCACAAAGGTTTGTTGCTTATTTTTTCCAGGTGGTACCAGTGGCAAAGAATCTACCTGCCAATGCAGGAGATGTAAGAGACACAGGTTGGATCCTTGGGTCATGAAGATCCTCTGGAGGAGGAAACGGCACTGCACTCCAGGATTCTTGCCAGGAGAATCACCCAGATAGAGAAGCCTAGTGGACTGTGGTCCATGGGTTGCAAAGAGTCAGACATGACTGAGCATCTGAGCACAGAGCACATTTATGTAGTTACTTTTGGCTGTGCTGGGTCTTCATTGCTGCACCAGCTTTTCTCTAGTTGTGGACAATGGGGGCTACTCTCTAATTGCGGTGCTCAGGCATCTCTTTACGGTGGCTTCTCTTGCTCAGCACAGGCCCTAGGTCTCACAGGCTTCAGTAGTTGAGGCACGTGGACTCAGTAGTTGCAGCTCCCCAGCCCTAGAGCACAGGCTCAGAAGTCGTGACACTCTGGCTTAGGAGCTCCTCCTATGTGGGATCTTCTCAGATCAGGGATCAAACCCATGTCTCCTGCATTGCCATGCAGATTCTTCCCAACTCAGCCTCCAGGGAAGCCCCACACAAAGGTTTATGAGAAGTCAACGCCTATTTATTAGGCCTTGGGATGGTGTTTTGTGAGAACAGCATTTTATTGGGGGCGTTTTCTAGTCTTTTACATCTTATTAGAATCGACAGTACACTGACAGCTAATACTGACACAGTGTTTTATATATGCCTGGCACTTTTCTAAACACATTCCAAATATAAACTCATGTAATTCTCACAACTCGCTAACACAGGTGCTATTATTACCCCCAATTAGTAAATGAGAAAACTAAAACACAAGAATGGTAAGTAGCTTTCCCCACAGCTAGTAAGTAGAACTGAGTTATGTACTCACTCTTGGGCTAACTAAAAATCTAATCTTCCGGTGTGTTTGTGTATCTGTGGTATTCCTACAGGAACCCAGCCCTCTTCTTTCCCATTTTATTCCAGTTCTATTGTTTTTACTGTACATGCTTCACATTTTTAACAGAGATAAATCTTTCAGGCTTTTTCTTGTGCTTTCCTTTATTGCTTCACATTTTGGAAAGGATCACTCTTTCCAAGGCAATCAAATATGCCCAATTTTATATTATCCCAAAGCTTATATTATAGTACTTTCATATGCTTAAATATCAAATTCATTTGGAAAATAATTGGTTCTGTGATATGTAATATGGTCTTGAAAGAGTCTGTCCTAAATGTTGTTGGGAGACTGGTTATGAAGCGACTACTTCTTTTCCTATTGTTCTGTGATAACAACAACATCATACATTCAATTCACAAATACAATCTATCAATTTCTGGATCTTTCCATCCTATTTATGTATATTTCCAGCTATACATCAATAGGTATAGTTTTTTCACAATTGCTAGAAATTTTATTTAATAACAATCCCTCAGAACTTATAAGGAGCAAATTCCCTACTATTTTTACTGTAAAATAAATTTAAACTTTTAAACTTAAAAAATGTACATTTTAGAATTTTTTCAACACAGAATTTTAATGCTGTTTCATATTGTGTGGACAATGCAGTATCTAAACATACAATAGAGAAGGTAATGGATTGTCATTAGTCGCAAGGCAATTAGCTCAAAATAAGGTTTGCAGAAAAAGAAAAAAAAAATGTATCTTTGAACCTGAAAATTTGACCACTCTGAATATTATATTCTTCTACCTCATCAAAAGGATTAATTTTTAATGGACTGGTTTCTGAAACCACATTCAGAGGAAAGGAAATTCAAAAGAAACCATTCTCAGAAATAAATGAGCAGGACTTTCCTGATGACCCAGCGGTTAAGAATCTGCCTGCCAATGCAGAGAAGCCTGGTTCGATCCCTGGTCCAGGAAGACCCACATGCTGCAGGGCAGCTGAGCCCATGCACCACAGCTACTGAAGCCTGCATGCCCTACAGGCCGTGCTCCACACGAGAAGCCACCGCAACGAGAAGCCCACAAAATTCAACTAGAGAGTAGCCTCTGCTCACTGCAACTAGAGAAAGCCCACGTGGAGCAACAAAGACCCAGTACAACCAACAAAAAATATATTTTAAAAAAGGTACTTTTAAAAAATAAACAAGCAGACTATTGATCTGCAAAGAATATTTGCTCAAAAGGTGACAAAAATGACATGAGTTTTGGCAGCTACGTCCTTTCTCCAACTTTTCACAACAGGTGTTTTCCGGGCTTCAGCAAGATTTGACACATGGACCCAGGCTAGCAGCTCTACATTCAGGCGCTTGTGTAAGCCTGTAGGTGCAATTTTACTTCTTTACTTTCTAACGTGGTTACTCCACTATAACATGGAGCAACTGCACCTCCTCACTTTTCTCTTTGAATGATATTTCTGGTAGGCTGAGGTTTGTTTTTTTCAAAATGTTTTAGAACGATTTTATCAAGAAAAGACCTAGCAGATTTTCTTTATTCTGAAACCTATTAATTAACTTGATAAAAAATTTACAATATTTATTATAGTCATTCTTCCTTTCAGAAAACAGTTCTCTGTTCATTTATGCTTCAAGTATATCTCCAATGAAGTGCTGTAGTTTGCTTTATTAGGGATCCCTAAGAAAGCTAATTCCTAAGTATTTTATGACTTCCCTGATGATTCAGAGGGTAAAGCGTCTGTCTGCAATGCAGGAGACCCGGGCTCAATCCCTGGGTTGGGAAGATCCCCCTAGAGAAGGAAATGGCAACCCACTCCAGTATTATTGCCTGGAAAATCCCATGAACGGAGGAGCCTGGTAGGCTATAGTCCATGGGGTCGCAAAGAGTCGGACAGGACTGAGCGACTTCACTTTCACTTTCAAGTATTTTATATCTTTGTCATTACAGTGAGTATGATCTTTTCATTATATTCTACAGTCATTTATTGCTAATATGCCAAAATCTTTGTTTTATAGAGTTGACGTAACAGTCTTTTGAAGAATGTTCTGTATCTTCTGCAAAACTATCATGGAAACATTGTTCTTAGTGTCATTCCATATCCTTTTAAGCAATAAATCTCTACCAGAGGTCAGAAAGGTTTTTATATCCCCTGAGTCAAACTTAACCCAATGACAAAAGCTAAGTATTTTGCTTTCTGTCCTAAAGCCAAGATATTAAAAGCTTAAGTTCATGTTTAACTACACAAGTGAACTAAACGTATATGCCTGGCACATACATTTTTCTGTTCCTTTTAACTGGTTTTGGTTTTACCCATATTTTTAATTGTCCAATTTTAATTCTGTAATCCACCTTAAATTGTCTTTGGAGGTAGGCAGTTTGCTTAGGAAGGTTGTGTACCTTAATATGCACATTCACAAGTAATTAAGCTGTATGATAATTGAATAGTATTGTTCATCTGTTCCTAATTATATATGCTAAAAACAAAGTAATCAACCTTTTTCCTCAGGACACACTCTAAATCTACCCTTTTATAATGTACTCAAGAAAGCATTACACGTAAGTATAACCCCACAGGTCATCTTGGGTCCTTTTTCATCTTTAAAAAAAATCATTTTTNACAAGTAATTAAGCTGTATGATAATTGAATAGTATTGTTCATCTGTTCCTAATTATATATGCTAAAAACAGAGTAATCAACCTTTTTCCTCAGGACACACTCTAAATCTACCCTTTTATAATGTACTCAAGAGAGCATTACACGTAAGTATAACCCCACAGGTCATCTTGGGTCCTTTTTCATCTTTAAAAAAAAAATCATTTTTCATAAACTGGTGCTTCCAACATTTTTGGAAATAAGTCACTTATGGCCCCACATAGTAACTGGTCAAAGTGCAGCAAACAGCATGACACCATCAAGACACATCCGGACACAAATCGGTTAAGAGTGGGGAGAAAATGATTTTGGAGAAGTTCCTTGACAAGGTGAAGTCATGTGCAGGTCCTGATCGTAACTTGTGAAGTCTTTACAATAACCTTTGGACAAAATCCTCCCCTCTTTATTCTGAGTTCTGACGACTCTTTATTATTACTCCATTCCCTCCAGGAAAGCCTTTCCTGTCCATATAGGCTGTGCCTCACCCCTTTACTGTGCATGCACTTCACCTACATTTCAGCCCATCCCTCATTTCATTACAATTGTCCGCTTTTCAGCCTGTCCACAGTAAGGTCCTTGAGAATCAGGACAATGTCTCAGTCACCCTTGATCTCCCGCACCCAGCACAGTACTTAGCACTTTCCATCTCCTCACACTGCATCCTAATTATTCATACTGTTGTCCCCCATTAAGAGGAGAGGTTTTTTAATCAGCAGGGCCTTAGCCACCTCTGCAAGCCCAAACCTGTCATATATGACCAAACATCAAGAGAAAGGGCTTAACAAATACTGGGTGCTGTGCCCTTCCACCATTTTTTAAAATTATTTATTTAGTTTTGACTGCACCAACCAGCATGTGGGATCGTAGTTCCCCAACCAGAGATCAAACCCATGCTCCTGCACAGAGTCTTGACCACTGAGGCCTCAGGGAAGTACCCGCCTCAGCCATTACTACCTTCTTATTCAAGCTTTCTTGGGCCATTTTTGGATCTTATTCCTAGGCCCTTTCTTGATCCCTCTAAACTTTTTGATGCCTCAAAGTCACCAACACCAGGACGTCCTTGCTAGTGCAGTGGCTGAGACTCCATGCTCCCAATTCAGGAAGCCAGGGTTCAATCTCTGATCAGGGAACTAGATCCCACAAGCTGCAATCAAGATCCTACATGCTGCAACTAAGACCTGGCACACCCAAATAGAAAAGTCACTGACACCAGTGTAACTTTCTGTACTACTGCATCCCTTCTCCACAACGGAACAAGAGGATATCAGATTCTGAATAAATGTAAGTAGCTCTCCAAATGTGAAAAGGATCAAACTTTAAACAAAACACAGGCCAATCCATCTATGAACAAGGCTGCCTCCATATATAGGCAATGCAAGACCTGTTGGAAACCATATTAATTACCCCTTAATGCATTCTTTTCCTGGTGCATCTCATCAAAACCACAAGTGCTTTGAAATAGTCTAGCCCTCCTTTATGAATGTGAGTTGTCTCCTTAAGAAAGCTTTATTTCTGAGAAACCCATCCACTCAGATACTGCCATAGGATCTGCTGAGTCATAGCGTGTTTCTGGATTCTAGGGCCCAGCTCGCATCCATGGTCACACTTTATTTCCTCTGAGATCATCTGTCCACTAGAAAATCTCATGATTCTGGCAATATAGGGACAGGGCTGTGCTGTGTTAGGCCCACAAGGGGCATAATAGAATCTCAGTCCCTTTGGCACCAAGGCTTAAAATAAAAAGTGTTTTATAGAAAACTTTACTAGTATTATTCACATTTCTGCTATAGAGAATGCCTAATAAAACTGTCTTAAGATATTTATTGATTTATTTATTACTCATTGGCTGTGCCAGACCTTAGTTGCGGCATTAGGGATCTTTAGTTACAGCATCCAGACACTTAGTTGTGATGTGTGGGATCTAGTTCACCAAGCAAGGATCAAACCCAGGCCCTCTGCTTTGGGTGTGTAGAGTCTTAGCCAATGGACCATCAGAGAAGTCTCCAAAACTGTCTTTCGATCACTGCAATTAAGTGACATCAATAAAGATCATGGAAGTCATTAGACTTCGCCTTTCCTGGAATCCTGCCCTCTAACCTTACTGTCCAGGAACTTCCATGTCCCTAACTGAAGGAGGAGGCACTTTCCCCTTCTCTGTAGACATACTTGGTCCTATCACTTTTTTTTTACCTTCCTATCTCTACTTCGTTCCTATCTTATTTTTATTCTCAGCTCTCTCCTCTCTCCTTTGTCCCTCTCCTTCTTGATTCATCACAGTCCTGAGTAACTCAACGGCCTAAGGGTCCGACCTGAGGGTCCCCTGCCCACGTGTCATTCCTTATCACCTTTAACCCATCATGGACCTCCTCACCTTCCTCACCAGGCTCTCAACTTTCCTTTCCTACTCAACTTTTATCATCATTCTTGACTTCAACCTTCCCGTGAATAATCTAGGTAACATCCTGTCCCTGCCATTCTTCCACCTTCTCAGCTCCAAAGATCACTTCCCCCTATACCTGAGGGGCCCTTCACGTGGATCACAGAAGTTACAGCCCTCCCTCGAGCATCTCAACTCCACACACGCTGTCTTCTGACCATTATCTCTTCTAGACCAGCACCCCAGCTCTCCTATTACAACTCCCCAAACATACCTCTATCAGCACACTGTGAACCCTACCACTTTTCTTCCTATCCATCACCCACCCTTAAATCCTCATTTCTTTCCTCAGTTCAGTTCAGTTCAGTCACTCAGTTATGTCCGACTCTTTGTGACCCCATAGGCTGCAGCATGCCAGACCTCTCTGTCCATCACCAACTCCCAGAGTTTACTCACACTCATGTTCACTGAGTCAGTGATGCCACCCAACCATCTCATCCTCTGTTGTCCCCTTTTCCTCCTGCCCTCAATCTTTCCCAGCATCAGGGTCTTTTCAAATGNGTTTTTCTTGAATTCAGTTAAAATTGCAGTGGTGAAAGTAAGAGAGACAAAATGAATCTTGGACTTTTAAGGGCGGGAACTATGTCTCTTCATTAAGTATGTTCATGCTTCCTGTGTACCAAGCATTAGGAGTTTCACACTGTACAGAGTTCCTGCCCTTGTGGAGTTTGCATATCCTGATCTGTGTATATTTTTGTATCATTAATGCCTAGCAAAGAACATTGCACATAGTGGGGCTCAACTACTGGATAAATAAATGCCCCTTCTTGCATCCTTATTAGATTAAAAAAAGGAAGGCCTTTGGCTTTGATTTGTTCAGCAGCTGACTATTAAGTGCTGATTATGTTCCAGGCATTGAGCTGGCCACTAGAGATATGCTGGTAAGCAGAACAGATGTGGCCTCTTTCCTAGTGGGAAGACAGACAGTCAAGTAAGCACATAAATAAATAATCGTGGACTTGGACAGGTACCATGGAGGATTTGGCTCTATGCTATGAGAGTATATAATGAAAGACTTAGCCTGATAGGGGAAGAGGGTGTCAGGAAGGGTTCACTAAAGAAGTGATCTGGAGCTCTGATCTCAAAGGTGAACAGGAGTGATCCGGACACCAGGCTGCACAGGCCGAGGGACCAGGCTTGAAGCATCCTTTGGCTTTGGTTGCCATTTCCATTTAGAAGACAGGTCAGTGCTAAGGGATGGACTGAGAGGTTGTCTCTCGTTCATGTAGCAAGCCTTCATGGGCACTCTCTTTGTTCAGGACAGGGACAGCAGCAAGTGAGGCCTGTCTCTGACCTGGAGAAGGCGCTAATGATGGGGTACGCAGGCTGAGAGGCACTGGTCTCTCCTGGGTGCAGCCTCATAAGGACCCTTGAGTTGCTGCTTTTCCTACTGACACTTCTCATTCCTCCCTCAGTTATCAGGCATCAGTCTTAACGAGTCTCTGTCTCACAGGCAGCTTGAGCCAGTTGACTATACAGCCACGCACCCTGGAAGTCAGAGTCGGCTGTGAACCCACTGTGAGCAGTGTTGTGTTTATTTTCTGTTTGTGATGGGGATGGGGTTAAGGCATTTAAGGGAAAGAGGGAGGAAGAGAGAGACCGAGAATTGAGGCTGAAAATTAGGAAAGCAGTCAGAGCTCCGGAGCAGCACAGTCCGTGGAGAGAATGCCAGAGCTCTGTCTCAGAGGAGCCCAACTTGGGAGCATTGTTTTTAAACAGCAGTCACATTGTTAACTCAGTTATAAATGTAATTTGTCCTCAATGCAGAAAATGTGGAAAACCTAGTAAACACACGGAGAAATGCCCATGTCCTGTCACAAAAATGTAAGAACCAGGTGAGATAACACGCGTACCGAGTCTGGCACTCACAGGGCACTCGTTACACACCAGCTTCTGTTATAATGCTGAGGGGGAACCCACCCTTTTACTCTAAGAATGAGACATTTATAATAAGGGATAATTAGATGTAGAAGACATTATTTTGTAACTAGCCGAATGTATGGTTATGGAGGAAATGTTCATTCTTTGTCACCACAGCATGAGAATGAAAAGTCGAAGGATCCTGAAGACCCGTGAGGATGCTTTGTAGGGTTTGGCATCAGCTTTTCTTTTTCACAAAGCACTTGAGGAGCCTTGTATCTCTGCCCGCCCTTTGTCATTTACACAGACTGAGAGCAGAGAGTACTGGGAGGAAGTGTTGGCCGCCCACAAGCCTGTTTTCTGTCCCTCTACTATTGATTTGTTCAGATTGTTGATGAATTTACTGATCACACCAATGTTTTATTTAGGTGCTTTCTTTGTGAATCAGTTACACACATAATAAACATTTGCCCCAGCATTAGCCTTAAAGATATAGGCTTAGAGGTGCCACTTTCCCGCTTGCAGCCTCACCCCAGTGGTGTTTAGTGGGCATCTTTATCGCCTGCAGCAAGGGCAGAGTGCTGGTAGGCTCATGGCTGCCTCCCTTTGGGCAGCAGCCAAACTCCAAGAGTAATCTCTGATTGGGGCATACCTGTAAACAGCCGACTGGGGCAGGTGTCTGCAGAATCAGTGGTAGAGGAACACCAGGCAGCTCAAGTGAGACAGAAAGGGAAGAATGAGCAGGGAGTAGGAGATGCTGACATGGGCCTGCTGCAAGCTCGGGCCTGTCCTATCCCCTTTCTGTACCTCAATTTTTTCATCTGTAAAATAAGGATGTTGGACTAGACTAGCCCTGAGATGCCTAATTAGCCTGGAAAGTGTTCAACGCTTTTGCAACTCCATGCACTGTAACCCACTCCATGGACTGTAACCCACCAGGCTCCTCTGTCCATGAAATTCTCCAGGCAAGAATACTAGAATGGGTGGCCATTTCCTCCTCTGGGGGATCTTTCCAATCCAGAGACTGAACCCTGGTCTCCTGCATTGCAGGTGGATTCTTTGCCATCTGAACCACCAGGAAAGCCCAATTAACCTGAAACTGGGGGCTAAAAGTTAGGCGTGTGAGTCAGCAGTATAGCAGTTTGCAATAGTTGGTAAGAAAAAGCTTGAGAGAAAAAGGACAGTAGTTCAATGAGATGGAAGACTTTAAGGGCAGAGAGAAGTATGCCTGTCTGAAGGCAGCACAGAAGGTGCTAATGGAAAGGAAAGTGATAGAAGGTAGATAGTGAGGTGGCTACAGTTTGGACTTCAGATGGTGTCTAAAGGCCTGGTGCAAATCCTGGATCTGCCAGTCCCTAACTGAGTGGCTATGGTCAAGTTACCTAACTTCCTTACTTCTCAGTTAAGTTGCCTGTAAATTGAGGCCATTAATACCACACCTTGTGGAGAGGTTGTGAGGTCACAGAATGAAAGCACCTGCAGTGTTGCTGATATGTGCTGAAGAAAATGGTGCCTGAGGAGGAGGGAAAGAACAAATCATTAGACCTAGAACTCAGATAGAAGGGGTCATCTGTTGGATGTTCATTCTGACACCCTTGGTAAAATCTTCAGGAACCAATTATTCCCCCCACCACAAACCCCTAAATTTGAATAAGAATTTTAGTTTCTGGGCTTATGTGCAGGAAGTAACTACTTCGGTGGTTAACTTGGGATGCCAAGGTCAGTAGAGATCTTGGTCTTCAGTGCAAGCCTTGAAGCACCCACCTCTTCCTGATGCTTTTTAATTTATGCTGTGCTCTATCCTACAGATTAGTCAGAAGAAGTTGAAAAAATATGAAAAAGAATATCACACCATGAGGGAACAGCAGGCCCAACAAGAAGACCCCATCGAACGATTTGAGGTTTGTTTATGGCCCAAGTGATGTGAAGTGCCTTCAGCCTTTCACTTCAGATAATTGCACCTATAATTAGCTTTAGTGAGTTCTGTTTAAAATTCAGTTTCACTGTTTCTAGGTTCCAGTTATAGTTTGGGTTTGCAAAAGAGAAAGCAAGACTTGCTTCGCTTCTTGCTGGTTGTCTAGTTTGTTACAGTTCGGTGGGCTTTTGTCACAGTTAGTAACAAGTAACTGCCTGACGGTTAGTTGAATCAGTGGAAACAGCAAGGAAGGAACTGTTGCTTGGCGGCACGTTGGGGCCAGCCACATCTCCCCGGATTCCCGTCGGTCTCAGCAACTAGTTTTGAGGGTTAACCTGAAAAGTTGTCATTTCCATCTGATCTTTATGTCTGCGACTGGTTTCTCCCCACTCATCAGCGAGAGAATCGGCGCCTACAAGAAGCTAACATGAGGTTGGAACAGGAAAATGATGACTTAGCCCATGAGCTAGTGACCAGCAAGATTGCACTGCGAAAAGACCTGGATAACGTAAGTCTCCCTTGTCTGAAAAGATGCTTGCACTGAGACACTTCTCCCTTAATCAGGTGAAATCCTGACGTTTTCGTGTTTATTCTAGTTAAATGTTTCCCTCTTATGAGGACCTCCTCTTGTCGGTACTGTTCCTTCCTTTCCTTCAGGGCTCATTGATGATCTCATTAAGCCCTCCTTTCCACAGTCTTCTCTCATTATACATGCAGTCCCTGAACACCTCTCCAGACATTGATTGAAAGACCTCCTTGGCTGATTTTTAAGCTATTACAGTTGTCAGTAGCATTTAATCACTGTAATTTCCTTAACTTACCCCTAAGACAAGAACAGATTTTGTCATCCTAGATATCATGTGCCTTTTGCATAATCATTGCCAGTTGTAATAAAGCCCAGTGCTTCCACAGCTTGCGATTTCATCAGGAATCTCTGCTGGCAGATGTTCCGTTTTTCTTTGCTTCTCCTAATCTTGAAAAGTTTGAGCTGATGGCATTCCTGGCAGGGTGTTATTCATTTTCTGTACTGCAGGCTTCCCATAGTGCACTCTCTCATTCATGGTTGAGGTCAGACGTTGGCAGACTTTTTCTATAAAGAGTCAGACATGACTTGGTGGCCCATATGGTCTCTGTTGCAACTATGTAACTCTGCCATTGTCACAGAAGGGAGCCATAGAAAATAAATAGATGAGCGTGGTGGTGTTCCAGTAAAACTTTATTTAGGAGAATAGGTGGCAGGCTGGATTTGGCTCTTGGACAGAGTTTGGGAGCACCTGACTTAGATTTTCCTGTCACTTTTCTGCTCATTGATTTTTCTAGAGACAGGCTTAGACTGTTGAGGGTTTACAAGGAACTTACAAAATATGTTGAACCCCATAGGATATATGAACTTCACAAGGTCTTGACATCCACCAAACATGTATGAAAATCCTGTGTGCTACTGTATTTCTTCAGCAGTCTATGCTTTCCTTAGATTCTCCAAGTGATTTGCACATCAGGTGAAGGGAAAGAAATGGGGGTATCTACTGGTTCATATTACTTCTCTTAGAGAGGAAGGCACCCAGGAAGAAGCAGAGCCAGGAATATAACCCAAGTGCATCTAATTGGAATGCCCAGGCTTAATCTGTGATGCCACACTGCCTCCAGAGTAAATATGAAACAAGAAGCTGTGATTTGATGTCATAACTACACCAAAAATAGACTGACATCTTTCAGAGTGTTTCCTAAACCCTTGAGGAGTTCCAGGTGCTGCACAGTGCAGCACCTAACTTTCCAAGTTAGTTTTCTCTCATTCCTATTGGATCATCACTGAAAATCGGCTAGGTTCTGAAGTGAAGAATGTGCGGTCTTTTCACCATTATTTGACTTCAGGGTGTTAGATTTTTGAAAGAACTTCTTCATGCCTTTTCATACTTCCCTTTCTGCATCCCAGAGAAAAGCTCTGGTTTGTGGCTTATAGGATTTCCAGAACCCTCATTGTACTTCCAGTTAATTTTCTGTCATTTTTGTTATTCCTCACTTGTCACTTCTGTGACTTGTCCATCACACAGCAACTATGCAGAAATCCCCAATCAGCCACTGAGTCTGTAGGTGACCCCACCCAAGCCTTCTCCTCTGTGAAATGGGACCTGACACTGGTGCTCAAGACTGACGGAACGTGTGTAAGGCCCTGTCTGCGTCCTCTCCTGCGTGGCTGCTCTCCACATAGAGACCACATAATGTGAGAGCGACGGAAACAGACTCAGTGGCACACCTGCTGGGGTTTGAATTCTGGCTCCCCTGCATTCTAGTTCTCTGACCTTGAGCAAGTTGCTAAGCTTTCCCCATTGAATTACTTTGGGCTCTATCAGAAATCAATTGACCCTGTATGTATGGGTCTCCTTGATTCTATATCTGCTCCATTGATGTATATGTCTATCCTTATGCCAGTAGCACACTGTTTTAATTACTGCAGCGTTACCCATCTTCAGATCAGGTCATGTGAATCCTCCAACTTTGTGTTTTGTTTAATAGTTTGGCTATTGTAAGTCAGTTGCATTTATATATACATAAGAGAATCAGTTTCTCAACTTCTAAAAATAAAAGCCTTCTGGGATTTTGAGTGGGGTCATGTGGAACTTATAAATCAGCTTGAGGAGTACTAACATCTAAATAATCCTTGGACGTTCCAGTCCATGATCATGGTACAATTTTCATTAATTTAGATCTTTTTTAGTTTCTATTTACAAGATGTGCACATAGTTTGATCTGTTATTACGGGCATTGTTTTCTTCATTGAATTTTCCTGTTGCTAGTCTCTAGAAATACAGTTGATTACTTGACTTGTATCCTGTGACCTTGCTAAATTCATTTAACTCTAGTAGCCTTCTTGTTTCTTTTTTAGGATTTTCCACGTACATAATCATATGATCTCTGAATAAAGACAGTTTACTTCCTTTCAAGCCATTCTGCCTTTTTCCCTTGCCTTCCTGCGCTGACTAGGACCCTGGGAGCAATGCTGGATGTGAGAGTGGGCCTGTTCCAGGGGTTAGCTCCAGGTTTTCTGTAGATCAAGCTGAGGGAGTTCTTTCTTCCTATTGGCTGAAAGTTGTTATCATGAGTGGCTGTTAAATTTGGTCAAATGTTCTTCCTGCATCTGTTGAGGTGATTATTTGCCGTTTTTCACTGTATGCAAACTCTGCATTGGTAAGAAACTTGGGGTTTTCTCTTTTTTTTTTTTTAAGATTTTTATTTGTAATAAAGATTTTTGTGTTCCAGACGAATATTTGTCTATAGGGTTTCATTAATGTTTTAATATGGGTTTAATATCAGGGAAATGCTGGCCTTCTAAAGTGAACTGGGAAGTATTCCCTTCTGTTTTTTTAAGAATTTTATGTGGGATTGTTCATTGATTGAATCTTTGATTTAATATCCTAGTGAGGGCACATGAGCCTGGAGTTTTCTTAACCGGAAATTATTTAATTATAATTTCAGTTTATTTTCAGATACAGAGCTATTCAGATTTCCTAAATCTTCACGTGTAGATCCTTATAGTTTGTGCCTTTCAAGTGATTTATCAATTTCATCTTAGTTGTCAAATGTATTGGTATAAAAAATCATTGACATTCCCTCATTCTTTTGATGTTTATAGGATCTGTTGAACCTTCTCTCTTATTCCTGATATAGGTAATTTGTGTCTTTTCTCTTTTTTCCTTATCTAACTAGAAATATATCAATTGTGTTGATCTCTTTAAAACCCAGGTTTGGTTTTGTTGACTTTTTTCTTTTTGTTTTATTGATTTCTGGTTTTTATTATCTCCTTCTCCTTTTCTTTTGGTTTAACCTGCTCTTTTTCTAGCTTCTTAAAGAGGAAACTTAGTCATTGATTTGGACCTTAGTCTTTTTAAAAATAGATATATGAAGTTAGAAGTCTCTCTGAGGCACTGTTTTAGCTCTATCTCATACATTCTGATGTGTTGTGTTTTTATTTTCATTCAATTCTTGTGATTTCTTTCATCTCTGAGTTAATTAGTAGTGTGTTGTTCAATTTTTAACTATTAGGGGTTTATCCCAGAAGTTTTTCTGTTCGTTGATTTCTGATTTAATTCATTTGTCATCAGGGTACATACTTTCCCTGATTTTAATACTTTTAAAGCATACTTTTGCCAAAGAATGTTCAAACTTCTGTATAAGTGTGCTCATTTCACATGCTAGCAAGGTTATGCTCAAAATCCTTCAAGCTAGGCTCAGCAATACATGAACCAAGAACTTCTAGATATACAACTGGGTTTAGAAAAGGCAGAGGAACCAGAGATCAAATTGCCAACATTTGTTGGATCATGGAAAAAGCAAGGGAATTCCAGAAAAAAACATCTACTTTTGTTTCACTGACTGTGCTAAAGCCTTTGACTCTCTGCTATACCAGTGTCTGTGGGTCACAACAAACTGTGAAATTCTTAGAGGTGGGAGTACCAGACCACCTTACCTGTCTCCTGAGAAACCTATATGCAGATCGAGAAGCAACAGTTAGAACTGGACGTGAAACAACTGACTGGTGCAAAAGGAATACAACAAGGCTGTATATTGTCTCCCTGTTTATTTAACTTACATGCAGAGTACATCAGGTGAAATGCCAGGCTGGATGAATCACAAGCTGGAACCAAAATTGCCAGGAGAAATAACAACCTCAGATATGTAGATCATACCACTCTAATGGCAGAAAGTGAAGAGGAACTAAAGAGCTNCATGGACAGAGGAGCCTGGTAGGCTACAGTCCATGGGGTCGCAAAGAGTCGGACACGACTGAGCGTCTTTACTATGTTTCAGGTATTCCTAAATATCTGTGTGCATTAACTCATATATACAGACTTCCTGGTAGTCCAGTGATTGAGAGTCCACCTGCCAATGCTGGGGACATGGGTTTGATCCCTGGTCCAGGAGGATTCCACCTGCTGTGCAGCAACTAAGCCCATGTGCCACAACTATTGAACCCACGCTCTAGAGCCCGCAAGCTGCAACTACTGAAACCCATGCGCCTAGAGCCTGTGCTCTGCAACAAGAGACGCCACCACAGTGAGAACCAGGCACCACAACAAAGAGGAGCCCCCACTCAGCGTAACTAGAGAAAGCCCACCTGCAGCAACGAAGACCCAGGACAGCCAAAAATAAACAAATAAATAATTTTTTTAAAAGATCATATGATGTTCATCACTAATAACAGGTAGGAATGTTTTTTTATCACTGTTTTACACAAAGAAGTCTGAAGAATTCAGAAATTTGAGCAAAATTTCATAGTGAACACATGCTAGAGTCAAGCTTTAAACTAAGGGTTGAGTTCCAGAATTTATATTCTTCGCTTAACTGGATCTGGAAAATGCTACTGAGACAGAATCAATCACTTCCCTCTGGGCCTGTTATGAGATTTTTAAACGTCTTATTAAGGCAATTTGAATCTGAGTTTTTGCTAAATGCTGTTGATGGCATCCTAAGAAACATATACAGACTCTTCATCTTCAATATGGGACACTTCTCCACGCTTCTGAGGGCTGCTGTTAAGACAAACAGTTCAATAAATGATCATGCTGCCATCAGTTCTGCCAGATCACCTCCTACCACAGGCATCACACCTCTCACGGTTTTCCATCAGTTTGCTGAACCTCTCCCAAGCCTCCGCTCCAGGTCAGGAGCTGTGTGTGCTTTGAGGTCTCTGCCCATGCAAGTGTGTATATCCTCTGGAAGCAATCAGGCATTGCCTCACGTATAAAAATTAACTCATTACTAAGGAAAATTATTCTCCTAATAGATGTGTATTATCATGCAAACTCTAGCCTCTGGAAGATTTTATTTTATGTTCTTTCTTTCTCCATAATTAGCTGCAAAACCAAGTTATATAGTGAAGAGCTCAGTGGATTATCACATCCTAAATCAGATCAAATGAAGAAGTTACATTCTGAGCTCACTTGCAAGGCATATTATTAACCAATAGCCTTAATTTATAGCTGTCATGTGAAAATAATGAAAAAGAATGGATACAAAATTTAAAATATTAACTCCTGGATAACGTTCTCAAAAGGGTAAAGCAATGGGAGAGAAAAGAAACTTTTGTACCTCGATCTGTGCCAAATCCCTGGGGGAAAAAAAGGGTTTCCTGAGAGTCTAAGGAAAAGACTTATGCATTCTAACAAGACTTTTAAGATATATTATGTCCTCTTTTAAAAGAAAGTGCTCATTACTTCAACAAGTTATCAAGCTGAATGTGTATTTTGCATATTTTTCAACTGCATCTTTGTCATTCCCAATTTTTGAAGCTCTCTATAAAAGCTGAATTATATATGCAGTGCACTTCCAAAATCCAACTTTCCTTCCTTCTCCATTCTATATCAAATGGATTCTCACTGTCAATATAAATTTAAATTTGTATAGCACTTTATACTTTATAAAGTGCCTCAGAGTCATTTTCTTAATCCACAACAACTCTTTAAAAAAAAAGATAGGATATACAGTGTTATCCAAATTGTCCAATAAATCTATAAATTTATTTATGCTTGTTTTCATTTATTCTGTCATTTACTTGACAGCCATAATGTACCAGCACTAGTCTAGGCACTGAGGATGCAGAAAGAAACAAAACAGTCACTATCTTCAGGAAACATAAATTTTGACAGGAAGCCCAAACAATAAACAGCAAATCAATGAGGAAGTCTAGATTCAAACTCAACCGTAGAGCTTTTTATAGGATACCACTTTGCCTTCCTGGTCCAAATTCACTGATGCAAATGTTCTCTTTGCCATGAAGACAGTTTATAGAGAGTTTGATTTCTCGGACTTGAATCTCACTGGATTTCCAAAAGGTCTCAGACTGTTTTCCCACTCTCTTGAAGTAATCCAATGGACAACAGTCAAAATTGCATTTAATAACCAACACATTTAGGACACTTATACTCCCCCAAACAAGAGAACCATGGAGATAAAAATTGAATTACAAAAGGAACATATGCACACGTGAGTGTGTGCCTTCACTCGTGTGCTCATCATCATTAATCATTGGAGGGGGTCATCTAGAGGATGACCCAAGAGCTGGACCCAAGCAATCAGAGGCTCCTCTCCCATTGCTTGGTCCTTGAAATGGAAGTGACATCCACTGTTCCCACCCTAGAATCTGTTTCAAAGACACAGTCTCAAGAGACTAGGGTATTGTTGAGAACATCTGAACAGCCTCCGTGCATGAACCTCACTAAAACCTCTATATAAACTCTATTAAAAACCTCTGTATAAGGATTCTAGTAGGTGGACGCAGAGGTCTACCTATCTCGTCACCACTAAAGACAACCTCACGTGTGACCTTCCTTGCTTATTACACCTGCCACCTACCCTGGAGTGATCTGCCACTTCCTTCAGTCTCTCCCTGCTCTCCGTGTGTGATGCCACCTTCAGATTTCACCTGGCAAGTCCCCCAGGTTGCAGACCCACACTAACACCAGGTAGAAAGGTTTTTATCACTGTTTTACAGATTGAATGTATGAATGTGTGCTAATTCACATAGTAATTCATGGTAGGATCAGGTCTGAGTGTGCTGTGTGTTCAGCTGCTCAGTCATGGCCAACTCTTTGCTACCCCATGGCTCCTCTGTCCATGGAATTTTCCAGGTAAGAGTACTGCAGAGGTTTGCCATTTTCTACTCCAGGGGATCTCACTGACCCAAGGATGGAACCCATGTATCTTGTTTCTCCTGCATTGGCAGGCATATTCGTTAAGGCTGAGCCACCAGGGAAGCCCTGGTGGGTAGAATCAGAGCCTAAACCCAAATCTGGGCTTCAGAACTGATGTTCTTTGCCTCTTGGCTTTACTGGATCTAGAAAATGCTGTTGAGACAGAATCAGCCAATGCTAAGGCCTTTCTTTACCTGGAAAAAAAAAAAATAGGTTCACACTAAATTTGGAAGTACAGAGGAATGTCTTGCAAGAGTCTGTTCCTTTAGCTATCAGCAGTTGTCCGGCTACACAGAGTTTCTATAGGACAGCATCTCAAATGACTGCCCTCGACTGTTTTCCACCTCACAGCACTCACTAGCAAGTTAACCTGTCCCATGTATCATTAGTAATTCATGACTTATTTGCGAAAGTGCAGGAACAGCACTACTACAGACCTAATACAATGAATATCTTATTAGGAAGAAATTAACAAATGAATTGTTGCTGATCAATAGGTGTTGAAGAGAAAATTACAATGATAGTAAAGCCTAAATAATTTATACATGATATTGATTTTTTCATTACATTAATTATTCCTTATAGCACGCATAAGGAACTAGGAGAATAAAACTTTCGAAGCAAAGAAATTTATCTACCATAGTGGATCGTAGGCTTAAGTATGAATTTAAAAGACAAAGAATGGATCAGGATAGTTGACAAATATTTCCAGACTAAAAATGCGTCAGGTAATAAATTTGACACTTCAAACGTCTCTAAGTTCCTTTGTGTTGCTGGATGTTTTTATACACAATGCTTTTGATATTTATTTATCAAGAAAAGTATTAATAGCATGTTTATAATAGAAATATTAGAAATAGAACAGTCCATTAATCTACCTCTTTCATCTTATATGGAAGGCACAATGATAAATTTAGTGAAGCTATGTGTGGAAGAAAAATTTCTCTGAAACTTCTTCCAGAATCCTTCAGGTGACTGGACTTAAATCCGGTTGAACAGCGTGCAGGTTCCTTACTACTAATGACTTTCAAAGCCAGCAGAAAACAACACCGTAAGGCCATTTTTTTTCAGAGCAAGTCACTTTCATACAGATGTACAGGCCTGAAGATGACCCTTGCGTTTACAGAGTGTTGCTGACTCTAACCTTGTCATAAATGCTGTCCCAGAGAATGACAAAAATGTATTGTGCATAAGAAGGGCCGTGAAAGAGGATGGAGGTTGGTGTGTTCCTCACGGCGGATGGTGCTCCCAGCAACACAAAATCCACCCTACAGATCAGAAAAATGAATTTAACACCAATCCCAATCCATGCCCTACATACAGACATTGCCCTAAAATGGCTTTTGTCATCTACAAACTCAAACGTTGAACAGCATTTTGCTCATGGCGTTATGACTCTGTAAACTCAAGCAGGGAACTGATGATTTCTTTTTCTTTATCTTTACTCAGTTTTCTCAGATACCAACTTCATTTCACTATTTTTCAGTAGCCGTTCCCTTCTCCAGGGGATTTTCTCAACCCAGGGATCAAACCCAAGTCTTCCACATTGCAGGCGGATTCTTTACCAGCTGAGCTACCACGGAAGCCCAAGAATACTGGAGTGGGTAGCCTATCCCTTCTCCAGCAGATCTTCCCAACCCAGATATCGAACCAGGGTCTCCTGCATTGCAGGTGGATTCTTTACCAACTGAGCTACCAGGGAAGCCCACATCTAATATTAGGAGATTCCAGGTTCATAATGTTTTTAAATAGAGTTTCATGAATATATACTTTCAAGTACATCCTTGTTGCTTTTGTTTAGTCACCAAATCATGTCTGACTCTTTGTGACCCCAGGCTCTTCTGTCCGTGGGTTTTCTCAGGCACTGGAGTGGGTTGCAATTTCCTTCTCCAAAGGATCTTCCCAATCTAGAAATCGAACCCATGCCTCCTGCTTAGCAGGTGGATTCTTTACCATTGAGCCACCAGAGAAGCCCCAAGCACATCCTATCCCCCTCAAATAAAGATGGAAATAGTGTTTCAAAAGCCTTTTAAAATTAAAACTGAAAACATTAGAAATAATTTCAAGTGTGATATAATTTTTTTCTCCCTCACCTGTTACCTTCAGAGCCTTAAAGCCACATTAATATCATTTTTAATGTGTTTAATGTTCTTAGAAGAAAATCTAAGCAGCAGAAAGCATCTCATCTCATAAAGTGGAGCCAGTTCTGCAAGTTATTTTGTAGTGTCTTAACAACCAGTATTGTTATGTAACTTCAAATGTACAAAGTACCACAGAGATATAATTTAAAATGTATATTATCTGGATCTGCGTTAAAATACACATCTAACTGCTCAAATATGTCATGATTGCCAGTCAATTCTGGGGCACCAGGCGGACAAAACACCCGAATCCAGAATGGTTTTTATTACTCAGTGGAAAGTCACTTGTCACGGTGACAGCTCCACTGCTGAGCTTTCTTTGCCTCTTCCACCATTTTTTGGGTTGGAGACTAACGGTCCCTATAGAAAACATGTGCTACAGGTTCTAAAGGAAAGGGTACTTGTTCTCAGTCTCATGTGTAGGATTGAACAGGGCATTCATAAAATGAATCAGAAGAAATTTCCAGCTATTTTAAGTCACTGTGCAAGTTATTCTCCAGGTTCATATCTGCTACCTCTGCAACCCCAAATCCATTCTCCACCCTTCTCTACCTCGGTGAAGCATGTGGAATGAGAATCGCATATGTCCTTTAACTGCCAGGTAAATCCAGCCACTGGAAGACAGTGGGAGGACAGGTGGACAAGGTATTTCCTCCCCACACCCTCCTCTCTGCCTCAGCTCCCTATGCCGGCAAGCAGCCCTTCCTACCACTGAGACTGTAGCTCTTCTTGTAAGACACCTGTAGACATGGAGTGTTGACACTGCCTACCCAACTCTGCTACTTCATGCCCAGGGTGGTTAACTGCTTTCCTTGTTATTACTTACAATGAACCTTATGTCCAATGTTTGTACCATTACTCGATCCCTACCTCTGTTAATAGTCCCTTGGCAATCAGAAAGGGTGCCTCTGTTTGCTGCCAGGACCTACAATACAGCTACCCACGTTTGAGACAGCAACTGATACAGAAAAAGAATGTGTAAGTAAATAAAAGAACCGCAGCAGCATTCAAATACACCAGGCTGCAAGTCAGATGGCCTCTTATTTAGGTGCTTATTAATACTCCCCGTAAATGTACTAATGAGACAAATCATGGCATACAAGATGCATCTCTGACCTCTACTCTCAATATCACCATCTTTCTGATTCAGTTCTTTAAGGACTTCAAACTTCGCCTTGTCTACTATTGTCCTTCTCTCCTCGTCCTCCTCTGCAGCATCCTTCTAATTTACACTCTGCATTATCACTGTCTGTTCTCTCTTCCTTGACATGTCACCTTGTTCTTTACTGTGCTATATGGGTCCTACCTGCAGATTTCCACACACAGGCCAAGCTACCACATACTTATGTTTAAAGTTGTGGTTACTCTTTCTTCTGGGTCTACGTTTTCATTTTTAAGTAAATCTATACAATTCTGCAAGTTCCTAAATAGAGCCCACAAAATACAGAAGCTGCCATCCAGGTTTGCGGTCTTACATCCATAATCTTGAATTCTTTGGAAGAAATACTCTGTAAAACATAATAAATAGATATGGAGGCCATCAAGGTGGTTAGCTTTTCTACCCTCCTTTGTTTGTAAAGAAACTAAAATGCAGAGGCAATCGTGAACATATGGTATTAAAGGCAAGCTTCTGACAATAAATGACCCAGTACTTACCAATAAAAGCATGGTACTATATTAACAACAGCAATGAACTACAAATATTTATGTGCCCACAGGCAACTAATCCAATTTCACCACAGGATTGCTTCATTTATGAATTTAATTGTATGTGTTCAAACATTTTTGTTGCTATTTCATTAATATTCCATAAAAAATAAAATGATATGCTGAAGAAAAGAAAGAACAAAAGTCTCTATCCACAGCATTAATTAAGTGCCCATTGCATGCCCATGATATCCAGAGAATTAACACTTACTGTTCTCATTTATGGCTTTTCTCTTGCATCATACCTTGCAAGTTCATTTTTGCATCGTTGAGGATGAAAAGTTGCAGATTCAAAACACAACATACAGGTTTACCTATCATTTTATTTTCACACAGAACAGCACAGATGTTTGAGACCCATGAGAAAATTTTTTAAAAGAGACTTTTTCTGTGCCAGGCTGTTTGAAGAATGCCACATGCATTCTTAGCACTCACTGTGAGATAATATCATTATTATTCCTCCCATTTTCCAGAGCAGGTAACTGACTTACTCAGGATTACGTGAGAGCAAGTGGTTGAACCAGGTTAAAATTGAGCTAATTGACTTCACAGCCCCTACTCTACACATGACCCTAATTGCATTCACAAGCTGGGCATCAGCACAGATTTTCAGGAATATTCAGGAGCTAGTGTATTTTTCACAGATTTTCTCCAGTTTCTGCTGAGGACTTTTTTCCTAATCCAAGGTTTCCTTCCATTGCTCTCCAAAATGACTATCCTTAACCACAACCACCTCGACCATCTGGCTTTAACCAGGAATAATTCAGAATCTACATCATTGGTACTTTTCTTCTCCACCCATCCTACATCAGCGTTCCCATGCTCTTGGTTTCGGCACATTCTTTTCCTAAAGTGAGAATGAACAATGAGGCTAACCTTCCCAAGAGGCAAGACCATCTGTCTGTACCCAAATGAATTTCTGATCTGTGGCATGTTAAGGGGAGAGACCCTCTAGAATGTTCTAATAAGCCCTGGGCTGAATACTTACTTTGACGACTCTTCTGGCAAATAAGAGGGATTGACATCTTGCTAATTATGAAAGGCAACTATTAACAGTTCAAATTTGCATGATACAAAATAAGAGAGGCAGGATGCCAAATGTTTGATAATCCCCACTTTCAAAGAACCAAAGTCTTGTCAAGTTATGCTGATACTTTTTAAAAGTAATCTAAAACATAGAGTATATGTTTAGCTAACAATGAACTTTTATAGGTCAGTCTCTGTGCTCGGAACTTTACATATGTTTTACTGAATAACTGCATTTGCTAGAGGAAGATACAAACAAATAACACTCTCTAGGTTAACAAGTCGGACAAGACAATGGCACCCCACTCCAGTACTCTTGCCTGGAAAATCCCGTGGACCGAGGAGCCTGGTAGGCTGCAGTCCGTAGGGTCACGAAGAGTCCGACATGACTGAGCGACTTCACTTGAACTTTTCACTTTCATGGATTGGAGAAGGAAATGGCAACCCACTCTAGTGTTCTTGCCTGGAGAATCCCAGGGACAGAGGAGCCTAGTGGGCTGCCATCTATGGGGTCGCACAGAGTCGGACATGACTGAAGCGACTTAGCAGCAGCAGCAGCACGTTAACAAGTATTTGGTACACTTCCCAACACATATTTAAATGCTTATCTTAATTAAAACGAAGTTCTATTAGCCAATTAAAATCAACAGGAATTTATCCATAATATCCATAATTTAACAAATTTGAAAATAAGATAATTGATTAATACAAAGTATTAATTTGGGTTCCCCATTTACTTGTTTTCATACTAAACCTATTCCTTGGCCCTATAATTTATTTCATGACTCTTAAAATCACATTAGGATTTGCCAGTCTCAATTAAACCTGTTTAATTCATTACCAAGCATAAATAACTTTCAAATGGCATAAGCTTCTGATTGTCCTTAGTCAAAATGAGACAGTAATAATTAGCTTTGGGAAATAATACTATAACAGTCTAAGATTAGGCAAATCCACCTCGCTGGTGGCCAAATTTACTTAGCTTCCAATTATTACACAAACATTTATATTTCTCTGAATTCAACCCTTTCAAAAATCCCAAGGTAACCAGCAAGGAAAATGCAGAAGAATAAACCATATCTTAGCATTTACCATTTCCAGTTCTATCTTCGCAACTCAAAAAAAAAACCAAAAAAAAACTGAAAGGGTTTAATTCAACTTCCTTCTGATTTATAGCAAATATCAGAGGTTTGAACCAGAAGCCATACTTTAAGAGACCCTGTAATGAGCATATAAGTGGATATGGCATATAGACAGAACAATCTCTTATCTCCTTGGTTGTATACTGCACACAAACCTGATGGTGAAAATTAACCTTCTTTGCAGTTCAACATTTCTAATTAGAAGAGACATCAAAAAGATTATCTCTTAGAAAGCAGTATGGGCCATAATATTCTAGATAGCCTTTGAAACAGAGCTCTGCTGCTTCCTGTGTATTTTAGACTACTGTCTAAAGGAAAAGCAATAACTAGATGATCTTTCAAAGCCAGTTATGGCTTTATGTGCCAAGTTATGTTATATTTTCTCATCTTACCTGTTTACACTTATTATGAAGAAGCAGACATCCTCGTATACAGGACCTATTTATTGCTTTTGGCCCTGAATATATAAAATAGTCTATACCATCAAATCATGCTTTACTAAAAGTTTCCTTGGTAGAAATGTTTACAAATCTTCAAGAACTGACTAGTTCATTGAGAATCCTTTTGTGCCTCTGTGTGTGTGATGGGGGCTGTTTTGTTTTCTCCGTACAAGGCAAGAAAGGAGAGGCGAAAGATGCTCTGAACTCAGCTTAGAACACAGAACCTTCAAATAAAAGGCTACACAGGCTAAGCCCTTCCCCAGGAAGAAATTCCTTTCCAACATCAGTGGTTAATTAGCTAAAAATGTTCACTGCTGGGGAGCACACCACTTTACAAAAGAGTTCCTTCTCTTGTTGACAGTTACACATTTTATGAAGTTCTTCGGTACTCTGAGTTGAAATCCTTGTCCTCTCACTTCTCTCTTCCTTATCCTAATCCCACACTTTGACGAAACACAGAACAAATCTCCTACACCTTCCATATCTTCCTTCTTTGAGTATTTGAAAGCAATCCTTATGTCTCTCCTATTTTTCCCACCTCCATATTAAATATTACCAGCTCCTTCAATTATTCCTCCTATGACATGGTTTCCAGATGCCGCAAATAAACTGGAATTGTAACATGACTCAAAATTTTTCTTAAAAAATGTTTAAAAGAGATCTGAAGGTTATTTCTCATTTATTTACAAGAATAACTGACACAATTACAATTTCTCGTTTATTTACAAGCATAACTGACACAATTACAATGACTATCCAGAACCCAATGATCTTCCCAGAAGCTGTATTTATGCCAGCTCCCCTTCTTGTGATACACACACAAACACACACACTGTCACCACCACCACCACCATTCATGTGACATAGATTGGGTCAGAGAACCTCATCTCCCTGGTCACACTGACTGGCTGAAAGAATAGTCATAAGTTTCAAGTTGGACTAATCAGAGTCATTCCCCAAGGTTTCCAATTGGAACTCAGAGAAGGCTTGCTTTCCTCTTAGCCCTAGATCTATTAGATTCAACAGCCATTTACTCATTTCGTGGAATAAGCCATTTTGATATAATCAGTCCAATATGAAAAGGGGTGTGGAAAAGGGTCCAATATGAAAGACAGGGTGTACCTCTGTCTTTCCTGCATTCTAGTTATTAAGCCAGAATTTCCCCTTTGTCTGAAATGAGTTTGAGTCAAGTTTGTATCATCTGCAACACAGAGGGTCCTATTGAAGACAACATTCATTACCTTGCAAGCAGTCTAACAGGACCAACAGAATGTGGTCATCCCACCCTACAAAAGGGATGGATGGAATCTCCTTCCATCATAATTTTAAGAATGAGAGCAATACTCACTTACTGAAGAAGATCAAGGTCTATCTTGCCTAAACACCTAAGTTCATAGGGCTGACACTATTTGCTCAAACTATATTCTGAGACCTATCACAGGGCCTGGCACATAGTAGGTGCCTAAGACACCCTCCACTGTACTTGTTAAAGTGAACAGAAGAAACGGTGGGCAAAACATTGAATATAAATGATCAAAATGAAGACATGAGTTCCCTGTGGAAACCTTAGATGTATTTCACATCTCCTTAGTATTAGATAACCCATTGGCCACACAAATTATGGAACCAGATTATCTCTTCAGTCTTTTCTAGCCATAAAATATTAGGAGTCTATCCATACTCCACCAAAGGTAATGAAGAGTCTTCTAAAGACTTAGGCAGGCAGACAAAAATGGGAAACATACTGAGATAATGAAGGAAGCATAAAGATGAGAAACAATAACCTACTAAAGAAACAATAGAGAAAAGAAAGGGAAGAAATCATCACTAATATGATAAAAGAGGTCATTCAGACAAGCCATCTTCCTATTACCTTCCTGTCTTATTCTGATTTCTATGATCAGAAACGCCCTCTGCACTGGACCCAAACTGCCAGCCCCAGAGCCTTGCTCCGTTCTGGCCCCTTAAAACACACAGGATGGCTCCTTCCACTCTTCCAAGAATCTCCTTCCAGAGTTGGCTCCCTGCTTCAGCCTTTGGTCCCAGCTGTTCCCAGCTCCTCGCTGACCATTCCGGTTTGTCTCTGTCACCCACAGAATCCACTCAGTTACACGGTGTGCCCTCCCATCCCCGAAGCTTCCCTGGTGGCTCAGAGGTTAAAGCATCTGCCTGCAAATGTGGGAGACCTGGGTTCGATCCCTGGGTCGGAAAGATCCCCTGGAGAATGAAATGGCAACTCACTCCAGTATTCTTGCATGGAGAATCCCATGGATGGAGGAGCCTGGTGGGGTACAGTCCATGGGTCGCAAAGAGTCAGACACGATTGAGCGACTTTCACTCACTCTTCACTCACTCTGCAATGACTGATGCCCAAATATTCATAACTTTTAATTTATTGATCAGTGTCTTGAACTTAGGATTTCGTCTCTGCACAAATAATCATAAAATGGCATCTCTATAAATTAAGGTGGCCCATTTGCATCAAGCTGCTTGAGGAAATGACCTCACACCCTTTTGTGGATGAAGGCCTTGATTAGGGCAAATACTGCTATTAAAATTAGCAACTAATATTTAAATATTACTATATATCTCCATACCAAGTATTGGGTGCTATGTATCAGCATATTATACTATGCACAGATATTATGACAACACCATGTGAAGCATTTTACATGCATTTGCTCTTTTAGTTCCCATAAGACCTCAAGAGGTTAAGTACCAATTATTATCCACATATAAGATGAAGAATCTGAGGCTCAGAAAAAGCAACTTACTAATTTACACAGCTAATAAGCACAAGAGCCACATGACCTGACTCCAGAATCCTCACTCTTACAGGTATTCCATGACCCACAAGGACATTGATCCCTGTGAGCAATGAAGAGGGGGTACAGCGGAGGAACCCAAAGCAAAGAGACTAGGGCACCGAAGTCAACATGATCTACCTCTTGATTTTGCTCAGAGTCAGCCCTATTTGAAGTAGAACCTTGTTCCCATTATGTAGCAATAGATTATCTGCCATTTTGCATTGTGGAAATGGACCCTCCATTATCCAGGCTAATCTAGTTGACTGTAGAACGCTGTACACAGATACTCTAATGACAGACAACTAATTCGATCTTCTGTGTGAGGAAGATGCAGCTGAACATCTCTTCAACTTTTTCCCTATCGCTTTTGATGCAGGGTCCTTTACATTCTCGACAGCTATTCCTCCCTACAGCATCCAGAGGAGAAAAGTAATTGAGAATATCAGGAAAAGGGAGAGGGGGTGAGGATGAAGAGGAAGAAGCATTATAAAAATGGTGCCCCCCAAAAAAACATTATTAGAGATTTTTTTAACAAGCATACCAGTGCAGGTTTATCTGAAAACTTCTGATTCTGAGAGAGAAGAATCTATCATTAAACAAAGACAAGCATTTGACTGTGCAATAGAAACCCTATGTTCAAATAGCCAAGGTGGCATTCTCCTCCATTACCCAGCAGAAAGATGGTATTTCCCCTACCATCTGAGCCACCAGGGAAGCCCCTGAAACAGTATTTCCTGTAGAAGACCTCGCTGCTGTAACCTATGCAGGATCTGCAGTAGCAGCAGCATGTCATCACTAAGCAAAAATCCAAGTATTCTTACCTTTCATAATCTAGAATTGCTCCAAAAGCTTCATCTATTCACTAAAGGTTTTATGGACATTGATAGAAAATAATGCCCGTCTCTACTGAAGAATCACTAGCTAGGTCTATGTGATAATTAGTCTCCAGTTTAAGTGAAATGGAAGCTAGGATTCACACTAGTAAACTCTCTGGGGTCATTCAGGAGTTATTACATAAAGGTATAGATACAAAAAGTATAATTTGTGATGAAATGTAGCAGAGACTGTCTCTCACTGAAATAATAGCCTCCTTTGGTAGGAAGTTTGGCAGTCATTATCAACTGAAAAACTGTTGCAAGCTAAAATACAGGGGCTGGATCTAAAACACTACACAATTAGAAATCTTGAAAAGTTAAAGGTCCTTAAAATATGCTAAGGAAGGAGACTTGTGCTTTCATTCCAAGTCCAAGCAGTTTCTTATTCTAAGCAATTTCCATTAAACAGGCAAAAGAGCAGGGAGGAGAGAAAGTATTTGAAAAACTGCCAGAGTAAAAAATCCCATAATGAAATTTTGCTCATTCTTGGAGAAATGAAGTAGAATTAGATGCTTCAGTGGTGGTGAATTCCAGAATCTGGGTAGCTTCCAGTAAATGAAGCTTTTCCATAATGTCAGAGGCAAAAGCTATCTGATATCAACATATTGAAGTTGAGTTTTTAACTCCTGTTTCCTTACACCAAACTGTTTGAAACCTTTGAGATAAAAACCTCAATAAACCAGTGTTCCAAGCTTTTAATATTTTAGTCCCTTGAGCAAGCATGTCAGATTAATCTTCAAATTGCAATGGGCAGAAAGAACATTAAACTGAAATTCTCAAGCCCAGTGCCTCTCTGCAAGGATATTAATAAGGTAAGCAGTTTCACTGGCTATTAAGATTTCAAACTTTCCTAATTCTCAACGGCCTTACCACTTTAAAGTGGGTGGGGACAGAGGTGGGAGAGGAAGCTAGGGATTTGTTTCCGACGTCTTTGTATGCACCTAGCATTGAGCACAGTGCCAGGCACACAGGAAGCCTTTAACAAATGCTTTCAGAATGAGTTGATGGATTGGTCTGGGGGTGAAGAGTGGAAATACTGCTGAGAACAGGAGGAGTCCAAATACTGGCGCTGCTCACCAACAAAGCCCATCTCCAGAATTAGGGTTATGGAGGTGGAGCAGAAATTCTAACCTGTGTCTTCAAAGCGGCAACAAGAGCCTTGAGAACAGCCACCAAGGAGCCACTTACAGAGGGATGAGACTCGCCTCCGGCTTTGCCCTGCCTGGAAAACTCCTACCCTGTCTCTCTACGTCCAGCTCCCTCTGGCTTTCACCGGATTTGAGTTTCCACTCGCAGAACTTAGGTTCAAGATTCGACCTCGCTGGTCTAACCCAGGCCTCCTGGCCNCAACCCACTCCAGTATTCTTGCCTGGAGAATTCCATGGACAGAGGAGCCTGGTGGGCTACAGTCCATGCAGTTGCAAGAGTCAGACACGACTGAGTGACTAACACAATCTATAGATACCGAGATTATATTGTGCATCCCATAGCAACCTTTACCATGCATTTCCTGTCCCCCCAACCCCCGCCTGCAAAGAGTTCCCTCTGCCATTTAGCTGCACACTTCTGTAGCCCTCTGCACCAGAACATACTTCTTTTTCCCTCTCCCAGCCTCTTGTGGGCAATCACTCCTCTGGCCTTCAACCCCTTAACTAGATTTTTCCTTCCGAAGTTCTGCCTCCCCGTTTATCATGAAGACTCAACTAGCTGTATAGCACAGAGAGCTCAGCTTGGCGCTCTGTGATGACCCAGAGGGATGGGATGGGTTGGAAGGTGGGAAGGGGTTTAGGATGGGGAACACATGTACANAGTCCTACACACAACCTCAACCTCAGAAGTGTTATTTTTATTCAATTAAAAACATAATAAGTGTTTTTAAAATCAGGCTATGAAATGCATGGGGTTTCATCCAATTAATTTTTAACTGTGCTCCAGACACCCAAATTCAATATACTTTTTTTTGCAGAAAAAGCTGTTTTCAAAACAGTTGCTCTTTCCTTTTCCTCTCTTCACAGAATGGAGCTGTCTATGGATGCTTCTTCCCAGTGAATCGCTCTTAAGCATTTTATGCTAATTCTTCCCAACTACTGTTGGTTAAGTGTTGTTCTTGTGATTTTTTAAGGCAATGACACATCATTTACCTATCTAACACTAAAGTGCTGTCTGTGTCCTAATGTAGCAAATGCAGAAACATCTCATTCCCGTGATGGGGAGGGGAAGAAATGGAAACATCTGTCTTAATGGGTCTTCGTTGTGAGAAGTTCTATTTGCCAAAAACACAAAATGGAAGAGCAAGCTTCAGACAATAGCTACTTATTCAAACCAACCTGTATACTTATCTCTCTAGACTGGGTCGTCAAGTCCCCTCATCTCCCCCTGCCACGCTCCAGTGACAAAGACCCGTGCCTCTCTCCACCCCCGACACACACAATTCCTGGCATAGTTCAATCAGGAGTCTTCCAACATCTCCTCTTCCATAAAGCCACCTGTACACTCCAGAAGCCTTCTGTTGCAAGTGAAGTTAATTATCCCTTCCTCTCTTCCATCTCACTACTGTTATGTAGCTCTAGTTGTTGTTCAGTCGCTAAGTCATGTTTGATTCTTTGAGACCCCATGGACAGCAGCACGCCAGGCTTCCCTGTCCTTCACTATCTCCCGGAGTTTGCTCAAGTTCGCATCCACTGAATCGGTGATACCATCCAACCCTCCCATCCTCACAGTGGCAAAGGATGAAATGTAGCCCTAGTACCATTCTGTATTTAAATTACATTCACATGACTACTAAATGAGATTGTGAACTGCTTGTAGGCAGGCTCTATTGATTACTGATCTCTGCCTCTATGTAGCTGAGGTAGGCAGAATTTTGGGTTTCCCGGGTGGCTCAGTGGTAAAGAATCTGCCTGCAATCCAAGAGACCTAAGTTCGATCTCTAGGTCAGGAAGATGCCCTGAAGGACAGAATGGCTACCTATTCCAGTTTTCTTGCCTGGGAAACCCCATGGACAGAGGAGCCTGGAGGGCTACAGTCCACGGGGTCACAGAGAGTTGGATACACCTGAAGCGACTAAGCAGCAACAGCAGGCAGAATTTTGGACTTCCCAGTTAGCGCTAGTGAAGAATCCACCTGCCAATGCAGGAGGTACAAGGGATGCAAATTCGATCCCTGGATCGGGAGGATCCCCTGGAGAAGGAAATGGTAACCCACTCCAGTATTCTTGCCTGGAGAATCCCATGGACAGTGAGGACTAGCAAGCTACAGTCCACAGGGTCACAAAGAGTCAGAACTGAAGTGGCTCGGCACACATGCAAGTATGCAGGCAGAGTTTCAAGGTGACCCCCAATGCACCTTGCCCTGGTTTCATCCCATCCTGTTGCGTGTGGGCAGAAGTGGATTCTGTTATGTTAAATGGCAAAAAGGAGATAATTCAAGTGAGACCTGAGTTCTCTGAAAGCAGAAAGTTTTCTCCAGCTGGTTGTAGAGGAAGAAATCAGAGAGATTCATTTCTGCTAACCTGGAAAAAGCAGCAATAATCATGTTGTGAATTGTCCATGAGGGACCACGTGGCATGGAACAGCAGGCAGCCTCCAAGAGCTGAGAGTTGTCCCTGACCAATAGCCAGTGAGAAAACTGGGACCTCAGTCACACAGCCTGAAGGAGCCGGATTCTGTCAAAGCCTGAATGAGCTAGAAAGCAGATTCTTCCTCGACACCTCCAGACAGGAAGTGGGCCCAGATGACAGCTTGATTTTAGTGAGTGATTGTGAGTGATTAATTGGAGAATCCAACCTGGACTTATTACCTACGGAATTATGACTTGTTTTAGGCCACTATGTTTGTGATAATTTGTTCTACTGCAATAGAAAAGTATGCACTAGCCCAGTGCCTGATACTTAATAAAATATTGACTGGTTAGTTATTGGGTGAAATAGTTTGATTTAATGAATGAGGTTATGGAAGGAAGGAGAAAGAAATATAATAATTGGAAAAAGGTTGTCCATTCTAGGACAAACGAATTTTCAGAGAATGAATAAAGGAAAGAATAAATAAAGAAAAATTATTCTATAAAATGATTGATGGGCCTTTCTGAGCTGAACAAGTGTGGCAGACGTACTGTCTGTTTATACTAGTTTTTTCTCTCTCTCTCTTTTTTTTTTCTGTTCGAGTTTCTAACTCCCCTTCCATTACTCATTCCTGATCTACCCTTGACCATTTTGTTATCTCTACCCTGACCTGATCCCAACATGTCTGATAAGAAAGAAAAACAGCATTGACAGTTGTCTGCTGGTAGCTGGCTTTATTGCTACCAGCTAAGCCAGGGTGTTTTCCTATTTTATATAAACAGCGTCCCCTAATATCATCATCGTGTGAGGACTCCATGGTTATGAACAAGATAAAAAACAGGATCACTCCATAAACAAGCCTGAACACCGTGCAACCACACAATTACCAAAGACCTCCTTCTCCCAGAAAGCACAAATGACAACTGCTTCTTTTCCAATGGCAGCACTTGCCCTGTAGCTTTAACCTTCTAAATACTCCTTGGAAAATAATAAGCTGAACTACCATTATCCACTGCTTTGGTTCACAATGCATCCTGTTTTTCCTGATTCTGTGTCTTTTCATCTATTCTTTACCCTTAAGTTATAATGAAGCTTCCCTGGTGGCTCAGAGGTTAAAGCGTCTGCCTGCAATGCAGGAGACCTGGGTTCGATCCCTGNATAATAAGCTGAACTACCATTATCCACTGCTTTGGTTCACAATGCATCCTGTTTTTCCTGATTCTGTGTCTTTTCATCTATTCTTTACCCTTAAGTTATAATGAAGCTTCCCTGGTGGCTCAGAGGTTAAAGCGTCTGCCTGCAATGCAGGAGACCTGGGTTCGATCCCTGAGTCGGGAAGATCCCTTGGAGAAGGAAATGGCAGCCCACTCCAATATTCTTGTCTGGAGAATCCCATGGACAGAGGAGCCTGGTGGGCTACAGTCTGCAGGGTCGCAAAGAGTCAGACACGACTGAGCGACTTAAGTTATAATACCCTCCTCATATATCTGATCCATATTATTCACTTGTGTTCAGTGCTTCAATAGCTTCTCATTGCTTTGAAGATAATGACCTAAATCCCTAAAATAGCCCTCAAGGCCCTCTTTATGCTTGCCTCAGCCCCCTCACTATCTGTACTATAGGCACAAGGGTCTTCTTTCATTTTCTAGACTGTACCATGGATATTGCATCTTGCCTCAGGACCTTGGCACGTATGGTGTCTCTCCTAGAACACAATATCACCTTTCCCCAATGCAGAAAGTTAATTTCTACTTCTCCTTCAGATCTCAGTTTAAACGTCATTTCTTCAGAGAAGTTCTAGATCCATTCCATCAAGTCTAATCCTTCTCTTATACAACACCTCTTCTTCTAGCACCACGTACCTTCATTCCCCAGCATTTTCACTGCTTTTAACTGTATATTTATTTGAATGTTATTTGGTTAATTATTTCCCTCTTCTGTACTAGACATACATCTAGTAAAGGGCATCACTGTCTAAAGGGCAGTAATGATGTTTTTACTCATTAGTGTAACTCCATTGGCCAGCATAGTGCCTGGCACATACTGAACACTCAATAAATATTTGCAGAATGATTGAATCTAGACTTCCTGATCCTTACCCTGCTCATCTAGAAAGACAACTTTTACTCTGGTGTGTATGCACTCATTATGTGCATACATTAGGAAGACTGACATCCCTTATTTTTGGCAAGAGACAGCTCGATTCGTATTTGGACAAAGGATAGTAAGAAAGTCTTTCTGCATTTTAAGGATGCCTGTTTCTTGCATCTCAAAGTTTCCTTTTCCTTTTTAATAGCTCTTCAGTCTGAGGTGTATTATTTGTCCCTATAAACTCTCCTGAAACTCTCACTCCCTCTGCTAGAAGTGGCTTGGTACAAATGTCACTTGAGAACTAGAAACTAATTTATTATTGTATCACCAATAACCTCTAGGGGGCACCAGAAACAACAGCTATTTCTGCAAATGGACTGCAAAGGAATTTGCTCAGTGTTCTCTAAAATAGTAAAAAGGAAGCAAGTTTATGTAACACCATATGCTACAGGGTTGTATTTATAAATACCCCTTTGCTGTATTCTGAGACAAGGCATGAATCTACTCTCCCTGTTGGCTCAGGCAACACACCTTTCTCTGACTGCTTCCCAATTCTTTCCCTGCACCATCCATTACCGTAGAGGACAATGAATGAGCATCTTGCCTGATGTGGGGTCAAGCTTAAAATGGCTCACTGCAAACAACAACTTTCTTGGCAAGACATGTATTTTATCTTAGAAACCTCATGCAAATGCATTGTTTTATCCCATCAGATATTGCAGTATACTTTCGTTTTAAAATGTTTTGCCCACAACACTTTGAGTAAAGGTGATATACTCAAATGCTATATCTACCCTACACTCTTGCATAACCCTTGACACAACTCCTTACCAAGCTGATATATATATATATACACACACACCAATTTTGCAATGGGACTGTGGAGTTATTTATATTTAAACATTAATAATATCATATACACAAAGATGTACATAACATACAGATACAGTTCTACAAAGCCACCCAGCCAACTTAAGAAAGAAAATATTATTTGTATCTCTGAAGCTCCATGTTATTCCCTCCTAAATTTACCTTCCCTTCCACCTCTTCAAAGAGGTATAAAGTTCACTTCTTCTATTTTGTATTATTTCCTATTTTCTAAGGTTTAACACTATACATATATCTCTCAACACATATTGTTTTGTTTGCTCTGTTCTTTAACTGTATGTAAGGGACTTATCCTGTCCATTTTCTTCTGTGATTTGCTTTTTCACTAATCAATGTGTTTTTGAAATTCATCTGTGTTGATATATATAGCTGTCGTGCATTTCTCTGAGAGCCTATTATTTCTTCCAAGCAGTGTCTCAAGTCAGAATTTCTCTTCTAACTTTTTGCCAGAGGGCACAGGGACAATCTGAAAACTGAGAAATGTGCATAGCCATGGGTATCCATTCTTTCCACAGGGGAAATATGAGAACCGCCTCTAATTATCACCTCAGGTTACTTACATTTTCTGACTCAGGGGTAATTTGCATTTTACAATTCTTCTTTTAATTTAAGACACAGATAGATAACAGCAAGGACCCCCTTCCAGGCTCATAAAATTCTTTAGAATGACACATTTGCTGTCTTTCACTTCCACACAATTTTACTTTGTAAATATATTTCCCAAATGATGAGCACCTATTATAATTTAGTTATTGAAATACAAATAATATCCTCTAAAGGATTTCTTGATTATTTTTTCAACTTGCCTGTTTTAGAACTCTAATGATGGTTGCAATTTGTTATTGCCAAAGTTACCTCTCAGGGTTGTACTTTGGGAAGGAAATTATACCCACAAAATAGCTTTTAAAAAATAACCCATAAATTCTAAATGAAAATGAAACAAAAAAAAAACTATAGTTGGTGAACCAAGCATGTATTGTTCTTTAGATGTTTACTGAACATCTGCTAAGTGTACTGATTGAGGATTTAGGTTGGACTTAGGGATGCATAGAAAAGAATATCTTCATAGGAGGGGTTCCCATGCTCTGAATAGAGACACCCAGTTGTATGGCTGATACAGGACAGGGAGTTGAAAGAGCTGCAAACAGAGGATAGGAATTAAAGAGGAAAATAATTTCCAGCCAGGGAGTCAGAGAAGGCTTTAAAGAAAAGTTTGTATTTAAACTTTGTAAGTTTAGAAGGATTTTAATGGCCTGAAGGAACGGAAGTGACAGAGGATATTAAGGTTAAAACATAAGCACAAAAGTGCAGAGATAAGAAGGTGCAAAATGCCCAGGAAGCTGTGAGTAGTCTCCTTTGACTGTAGTGGGTCATTTAGAGGACACTCAAGAAAGTGTTCCTATTTCTCTTTCTTTTTTTTTAATTTAAAAAACTAATTTCTTTTTAATCTTTTGGCCATGTTGCATGGCATACGGGATCTTAGTTCCCCGGCCAGGTATCGAACTTGTACCCGCTGCACTGGCAGCACTTCCCCTCCAGGGAAGTTCCAAGTAATTCCTATTTTAAAATAATTTTTATAACATTTCTGCAAACAGAGGATAGGAATTAAAGAAAAAAATTTCCTTGGGTCTTACTGGGTCAGTTCTGCTTTTACCTAATGCCCAGTAGTCTGTATTGACATGACAGATACACACACACACACACACACACACACA
>SJYV01020617.1:106549-127302 GCA_006410875.1 Neotragus pygmaeus
AGATGGGAGGGAGCTTCAAGAGGGAGGGGATATATGTATACATACAGCTGATTTGCATTGTTGTACATCACAAACTAACACAACATTGTAACTCCAATTAAAAAAAGACCCATGTGGCTTTCATTGTCTCCAATTTTTCTTCCCAACTAGCAGCAAAGAAGGCCTCAGAGCTTCAGAAAAAGAAGAGGAAGATGAGTCAAAAAAAAGAGGAGGAGGAGGAGATGGAGACAGAAGAGAAAGGTAAGGATGGAAAAGAAGGAAAGAAAAAGAGAGGGAGGAAAAGTAAATAATTTCTTCACTAGAAAGATGATAAAACAAGGTTACAAAAATACTTCAGATTTTCTGTGAACAGTCACAAAACTTGGCTTCATCTCCAGCATTCAGACAGTGTGGATGAATTGTAGGCCATCAGGGTCCTCCATGTATTCAAGAGCACTGGGTGTGTGGTTAGTTGCTCAGTTGTGTCCAGCTCTTTGTGACCCCATGGACTGTAGCCCACCAGGCTCCTCTGTCCATGGGATTCTCCAGGCCAGAACACTGGAGTGGGTTGCCATGCCCTCCTCCAGGGGATCTTCCCAATCCAGGGATCGAACCCAGATCTCCGGCATTGAGGGGGATTCTTTACCATCTAAGCCACCAGGGAAGCCCTTCAAGGGCACTGGCTGATATTAAAACTTGGTATTAAAGCTTGGTATCAAGCTATCATCTTGTAAAATCCTGCCCTAATGGTCTCTCCCATTATTCCAGCTTGTCTATGCTTAATTCCTACCTCTCTATTTGCAATAGCCTTTGTCGCCCATTCCTTTCTACCACATACATTGCTTCTTGTTGATTTTTCCCATGGGTGGCATAGTCAGGCAGGCCATGTTTTGAATATTCATGGCTCAACCTGTGCAATGAAAACAGAGAACAAGGAAAACAGCTGTCAAGAACTCTACAAAATTCTGTTTCTTGGATTAAGACCATAGGACGCACCTGCAGATAAATGTTATTACATCTTTTTTTTCCTTTGCGTACACCTATTAAGCAAAGAGATATTGTACTCATTGATTCCACAAACCCTGTTAATAACCGACTGCATCAGGTGCATGCAAGTAGAAGGTAGTTAAGCACAACCTGCTCCTGCCAAGAACAGTCCCCTGGAGCCTCCCCTGCCTAATCGTTTACTCCTACAAACACACTAGACAAGAAAGTCAGTGCAGAACTGATGTAAAACCCAGGGGGCAGAAAGTAATAGGAAACTCAACTACTTAAGCTTCCTGGATCTCGGGAGAAAATCACTTCTAAACAATTACAGTATATTTTGTTAGCATCATCTCCTCCAAGCCAAGAAACAGAATTGCTTTTGATTAATAAGCAAAAGAGAAAGCAGATACAGTAAAATTAAAATAGCAAAGCTTGCATCATATGTCTTGATTAAAGAATGGTCTATTTTTTCCAAGATCAGCTTACTAAAGATTTTCTAAATTCAAAGGCAATGCTTCATATAAAATCAAATATTAGACAGCTTCAATGAGAGCCTTATCATTGTTGGTTATCATCACTGTTTCAAAATATGCACCATCCAGCTGCTAAGTCTAAAAAGGCATTCATTGGCATAAGTTGATGTATTATAAATATCAAAGACACTTGGGAAACTTGGAAATCACCAATTAGAGGGTTGTTTTCATTTTTATGACTTATGGGGTGTATGTATGTGTGTGTTTGTGTGTGCATGGATACTAGTGAACTATCCTAAGGAAAGAGGTTTTAGCTGTTGTAAAATCTGAGGGAAGTAGGATATTTTTGGAAATTGTTAAATAAAAATCCACTTTATCCCTGAATACACATTCTCTTAATATGAGAGCCTGGATGATATAGAAAAAACACCCGACTTGGAGTCAGACAGAACAAGCTCTGTCACTAACTAGCTGAGTGATCTAGACTGAGTAAACACCTTTCTGTAACATGGAGATAGTCCTTCCTACATCATGCTGAGATTGAAAGCTTTAAAAGAAGAGTTGTCTATTGAAAAATGTCTGTTCCCCCTTTCCCGTCTCTTGCCTATCCTTGACGATTAGCATCTTCTAAACATGTGCATTTTCTTGATGAAGCATGAAAAATTTGTCTCTAGAATGGGACTAATCTCTGAATAATGTGAGAAGATGCTCAGACAAGCAAAGGAGCTTTTAGTACAAGAATTTGGATTTGTTGGCTCATTGGTTGGTTGGTTTGATGTGGAGGCAAAGGAGAGAGCTTACAGGCTGGTATGATTTTTATTCTACCAAGAAAAAAACAGTGAATCCTTTATCTTCCCTTCTCTTTCAGGAATCAAGCTTAGGTCTAACATTCAATTATATTTGGGGCTGGTGCACGGGGATGATCCAGAGAGACGTTGTGGGGTAGGAGGTGGGAGGGGGATTCAGGATTGGGAGCTCGTGTACACCTGTGGTGGATTCATGTCGATGTATGGCAAAGCCAATAGAATATTGTAAAGTAAAATAAAGTAAAAAAAATAATAATAAAAAAATAAAAAAAAAAGAATGGGACACCCAGAGAATGGGACAAAGACAGTACATTACAACACTAAGGTTTTCACCTTTGTTTTGAGTCCTCTGTTTAAGCAACAGACTGGCAACAGGGATACACAGGATATATATGGGCTAGAAAAGTCAAATTATCCTTTCATATTTCAGGTAAAGTGCTAGTCAGTCATGTCTGACTCTTTGCGACCCCCATGGACTGTAGCCTGCCAGGCTACTCAGTACATAAAATTCTCCAGGCAAGAACACTGGAGTGAGTAGCCACCCCCTTTTCCAGGGGATCTTCCCAACCCAGGGATCGAACCCAGGTCTCACACACTGCAGGCAGATTCTTTACCATGTGAGCCACCAGGGAAGCCCATATTTCAGATAAGCAAACTGCCTATTTCATGTAAACACTATGGAACTGAATTCTGTGAGTTCTTTTAGGCAATGTATTAAAAAGTAAATCAGTACTTGATCACTACCTCTTTATGTCTTTTATCATTTTATTTCCCCCAGTACTTCCAAAATGTTAGATGCAATAAGACGCTCTCCATTTTTTGAGATCATAAAAATTAGACTATCCTAAATTTTTGTTCCATTCTCCACTAGGACATTTTGGCAAAACACGCACATTGTAATAATAAAACTTCCACAGGGACAAATCCTTCATTGATTCAATAGATCACATTTGGCAGAGAATACAAGGCCTTTGGCACTGACCTGGTTCCAACTTCAGCCTTAAATGTTGACACATATAATCTTAGATACATCCTTTCACGTTTCAAATAACTAACTTTACTCCTTTTTGCCTGACTCATAATAAGCTAAGTGCTTTTATTCATTTTTTTTTACTTGTGGTAAAATGCACATACTATAAAATTGTTATGAGCTTGAGCAATGCATTTAACCTCTCCTATTTCCCAGATTTTCTCATTAATTGGATTCCAAACTCTGCCACCTATGCCCTAAAATCTTGCATGGGGATATGGACTAGTCAGGAATTCAGCTGACCCTACAATTCCATAGGCCTTTTGGACCTCCGTGTGTGCTCAGTCATGTCCGACTCTTTATGATCCCATGGGCTGTAAGCCCACCAGTCTCCTCTGTCCGTGGAACTTTCCAGGCAAGAACACTGGAGTGGATTGCCATTTCCTTCTCCAGGGAATCTCGTCTTTAGAGTTACAAAAACCCTCTAAGACTTACCTTTGGTGGACATGTTATATAAGTATCTAGAAAGAGCATATTATGGCTTAATGAATTCTTCCGTCACCATACAGTGCAGATGACCAGCACATCAGCCATGATATGGAGGGAACTCTCATTGCCATTATCCTGCCTCATCACTATAACCAGTTCCACATGTCTTTAAGTTTCTGTCAGCCTCTGTTGCATACAGTCCTACTCCTGGATCCAGTTGATACTCATATTTTGGTTGCAAGGATCGTAGAGTCCATTCACTTCATATTTGATGGGATCCAGGAGTCAGACAGAGCTTCCCTGGTGGCTCAAATGATAAAACGTCTGCCTGCAATGTGGGAGTCCTGGGTTCGATCCCTGGGTCAAGAAGATCCCTCCAGAAGGAAGGAAATGACAACCCACTCCAGTACTCTTGCCTGGAAAATTCCGTGGATGGAGGAGCCTGGTAGGCTCCATGGGATCATAAAGAGTCAGACACAACTAAGCAACTTCACTGGTACTGTTAGGAGTCAGACAACCAATCTTCCTTCATGAGAGGACAGGAAATTTGGGCAAGTTGACTCTAAGAGGCAGATTGGTTTCCTAGAGCCGCCAGAGCAAAGTATCACAAACTGAGAGGCTTAAGGCAACAGAAATGTATCATTTCATGGTTCTGGAGACTTGAAGTCAGAAATCAAGGTGCCTTGAACCTGAAGTCAGAAATCAAGGAGAACCCTTCCTTGCCTTTTCCCAGCTCCTGGGTGATTGCTGGCCATTCCTAGTGTACCTTGGCTTGAGGCTGCAGCATTTCAGTTTCTTCCTCCATCTTCAAATGGCGTTCTTCCCTTCCTTCTCTGCCTTCATATGGCGTTCTTCCCTTCCTATGAGGACACCAGTCACATGAAATTAGGGCCCACCCTAACAGCTTGATCTTAACTTGATGATATCTGCAAAGACCCTTTTTCCGATAAGGTTCCAATGACAGGGACCAGGTGATTGGACTTCAACATTTGTTTTGGCCCAACAATACTGGAGTGGATATCCTATCTCTTCTCCAGAGGATCTTCCTGATCTAGGAATTGAATCAGGGTCTCCTGCATTGCTGGAGGATTCTTTACCAACTGAGCTATCATGGATACCCATTTGCTTTGGGGAGAACACAGTTCAACTCATAACAGAGTCTTACCTGGAAGACGGTGGAGAACCAGCTCTAGTGACTTGCTTACCTTGCTGCCATCTCAGGGAACACAAACTTTACGGATCCTTTCAACANACTTTCCTGCGTTGGAGAAGGAAATGACAACTCACTCCAGTGTCCTTGCCTGGAGAATCCCAGGGATGACGGAGCCCAATGGGCTGCCGTCTGTGGGGTTGCACAGAGTCAGACACAACTGAAGCGACTTAGCAGCAGCAGCAGCTTAGTCACTCAGTCATGTCCGACTCTTTGCGACCCTATAGATTGTAATCTGCCAGGCTCCTCCGTCCATGGGAATTCTCCAGGCAAGAATACTGGAGTGGGTTGCCATGCCCTCCTCCAGGAGATCTTTCCAATCCAGGGATCGAACTCAGGTCTACCACATTGGAGATGGATTTTTTACCATCTGAGCCACCAGGGAAGCCCAAAAATATGGGAGAGTGTATGCCTATGCCTTCTCCAGGGGATCTTCCTGACCTAGGAATTGAACTGGGTTCTCCTACATTGCAGGTGAATTCTTTACCAGTTGAGATACCAGGGAAGCCCAGTTTGATTATGATTTGGGGGGTGATCTTGCTGAGGGAGGAAAAGCATAACAAATCAGTAACTAAGTCTATAAATTCTTCCCATCTGGAATGAAGGGCAAGATTTCAGTTACCTGTGATCAGCTATGTCCAAAACATTAAAGGGAAAATTCCAGAAATAAGTAATTCATAAGCTTTGAGTCTCACTCCATTCCCGACAGTGGGATGAAATCTTGAACCATCCCACCCAAGAAAGAGGTGAATCAGCCTTTTGTCCAGTGAATCCAGCCAGTTAGTCACTTAGTGTCTGTCTGACTTATTAGATCAACTGTTGAGATATCGTAGTGCTTTACACTCACGCACACACACACACACACACACACACACACACACACCTTATTACTTAATAATGGCCCCAAAGCATAAGAGTAGTGATGCTGGCAAATCACATATGCCAAAGAGAAACCATAAAGTGCTTCATTTCAGTGCAAAGGTGAAAGCTCTTGCCCTAATAAGGGGAAAAAAGTCACATATACTGCTGACAGCATGAGGCTGCTAACATCTATGGTAAGAATGACTCTACTGTCCGTGAAATTGTGAAGAAGAAAAGAGAAATTTATGCTAGTTTTTCTCTCACATCTCAAGCTACAAAAGTTATTGCCACGGTGCCTGATAAATAGTTAAGGTGGAAAAGGCTTTATATTTGTATAATAAGGTATTTTGAGAAGGAGATACCACCTTAATATAACTTTTATCATAGTATGCTGTTATAATTATTCTATTCTATTGTATTGTATTGGGTTATTGTTGTCAATCCCTGTGTCTAATTTATTCTAAGTGTGTGTGTATAGGAAAAATATGGTATAGCGCGAGTACTATCTATGGTTTCAGGCATTCACTGGAAGTCTTGGAAAATAACCACCAAGGATAAGGGAAAATTGTTGTATTTAAGATACTCAAATTAACAAATGAAAATAGGGTCTTTTTTAATGAAAGAAATCTGGAAGATGTAGGAGTGATAATTTTAAAAAGCTGCTGTAGCTCTGAGACTTGAATTAGGTGGAAAAAATTGAAGTTTTTTTCTACTTACTATGTGACAATTTGGTAGTGACTTTATCCTTACAGAGCACCACTATTTTCATTAAGTATAGTCTATGCTCTCTAAAAAATGTCAGTATGATTTATTCTATGAAACACAATATTCTTCTTATATAGCATTCATTAATCACGTCTTCCACATACAATGAAAACTGCTAATGTCATCAATTTTCATTTATATTACCCTGATGTGAATAACTTTGAATANTCTATGCTCTCTAAAAAATGTCAATATGATTTATTCTATGAAACACAATATTCTTCTTATATAGCATTCATTAATCACGTCTTCCACATACAATGAAAACTGCTAATGTCATCAATTTTCATTTATATTACCCTGATGTGAATAACTTTGAATAACATTTTGCTAAGCAACATTAAAGCACAATTTTGTCCCTGAACTGCATTCAGTTCACAGCCAACGTGTGCCAAAGGATTATGGATAATAAAAATTGGAATACTTTGTTGCTCCACTAATTTGAGTGACCTTTTTGAGTCACTTAATTTTTGCATTTTAAGTTTTTCTATCTGTCCTTAGAAATGACATATGAAAGAGACCTCAAAGTTGGTTCACAACCTCAGGAGTTTCCCAGGTGAAATTAGAATCTGCCATACAGATGGCAAAGAGAGACCAGAGAATTAGAAAGACCACTCCAGATCAGTAGGTGGCAGTTTTCATCAGCAAGGGAACTTACACACCAGGCTTGTCTTGGGTGGCTACAAGATGAGTCAAACTCTGCACCCACCTGCTAGAATCTTAAAAATTCATAGAGACCTTAATAGGGTTCAGGCATGGATACAGTCCAGATGGTCTCAATAACACTATTTTCTCAAGGCTGCTTCCTTAGAGTGGTTCCGAGCGTGGGAACAGTGGGTGAAATGTACATCCAAGGAAGGGGTGGGGGTTAGGTGTCTCTGATTGACCAGGTGCCGCTTAAAGATCAGCTGGTGGTGATGTCCTCTTGGTGACCTTCTCCAACATTTAAATATCATTTAGTCCTACTTTTTCTTTTGTTCTGCAGTAAGGAGTGATGCTAAAGTTGAAACTCCTGTACTTTGGCCACCTCATGTGAAGAGTTGACTCATTGGAAAAGACTCTGATGCTGGGAGGGATTGGGGGCAGGAGGAGAAGGGGACGACCGAGGATGAGATGGCTGGATGGCATCACTGATTTGATGGACGCAAGTGTGAGTGAACTCCGGGAGTCGGTGATGGACAGGGAGGCCTGGCGTGCTGCGATTCATGGGGTCGCAAAGAGTTGGACATGACTGAGCGACTGAACTGAACTGAACTGAAAGGAATGCCCAGGAATGAGCTGTCTGAGGAATATTTCAAATCCATTTATGTGTCTAGGAAAATACTATAAAAACTAAAATGTATAATATTTGTGTAAACAAATAGCCCTGCATTTGATTAATTTCATTCTCTTTTAAAAGAGAAATGTATTCCTTACTATTCTGAACTCAAATGTACTGGAATGTTTAATAATATATGTTTTAGTAGTATACTTTAATAGTGTATTTCATGTGACTTTTTATATGGGGAATCATTTCTTAAAGATTTGCAACCCATCAGATGTGCTGATATTTGACATTCAGTGCCAGTAGTTTCGGAGAAGGCAATGGCACCCTACTCCAGTACTCTTGCCTGGAAAATCCCATGGACGGAGGAGCCTGATGGGCTGCAGTCCATGGGGTCGCTGAGTCGGACACGACTGAAGTGAATTAGTAGCAGCAGCAGCAGCCAATAGTTTATTTCCTTTATCCCACAATCTGTCAAAAATTCAGTCCAAAAATAAGTGGAAATGAGGAGTTAATTAAAGTAAATGTTTGTGAAGGGTTCATAATATATATATATTTTTTTCTTATGCTCTATGGACAGAAATAAAGTTCCTTACTCATCTGCCCGAGATTTCTGCCTACTGACCCATAAAACAGGAACTCTTCAATATTTATTAAGCCTCAATAACATGTACTATGCTAGGTCTGCAAGAGATGCTAAAAATGAATAAGGCATGACCCCTCAGGGAATATATCATCTCTAGGGGGAGAATAAATAAGCACTGTATTTAAATTCTAAAATGAAAATTATAAGTGGTATATGGCTGTTAAAATAAAGAACTTGTGGGAATTTAGAGGAGGGATAGATCATATCAAGTGGGAAAAATCAGGAAATGAAGGCTAACCTCAGGAAGTGAGACATGAATAGAATTTCCAGAGCAAAGTCTTCCAAGGAACCGGGATGCTTAGGATGAGGGGAAAAGAAAAAGTGGAATGATTATGTTTCAGCAACTTGGAGAGACCCAGATTCCCTATAGTGCAAAAGAGTAAGGGGAAAAAAAGGAATGGACCATGAGCAACCCCTAAACTAGTTATCCCGGCTGCTGCTTCTATTTACCATATATTGTAATATATATAATAAATTTACTCTCTTCTGAGTAGAAAAAGGATCATTCCTGACTAGGAGCCAGAATCTTGAGGCTCCATCTCTGGCCAGTTAAATAAAACTGAATATTTTGAGTTGTTGAGTCATACCTACTGGAAAAACAGTTAACTCTGCTCCAAGGCTTTGTCATTGAACTGGATGTACTAAATTCAAGAGTTTTGGGGGTCAGACAGTCCTTGATTGAAAGTGAGTTTCAATCACAGCTGATAATGATTTTGGATGATAATGACAAGAGCAACTATCTATGCATTTTCATCTGTTTTTTTTTTCTTCTAAACTAGCTCTTCTGAAAACTTTAATGTGCCCAGATATCACGTGAGGTGCCTGTTACGCCGAGGTTTGTATTCAATAGGGTTGAGGTGGGGCCTGAGATTCTGCATTTCTAATGAGCTCACAGGTGATGCTGACGCTTCAAGTATGTGGACCACTTTTGAGGACGAAGGCTTTTGCACAGCTCGCAGACAGCAGAATCAGCATCACCTGGGAACTTGATGGCTATGAAATGCGGATTATCAGACCCCGGCACCAGACCTACTGAATCAGAAACACAGGGATGAGACCCAGCACCTTGTGTTTTAACAAGTCCTCCAGGTGATGTCACTGCTTTTCGAACACACTGGCGGGAAGCACCTGGCAGGAAGGCCGGGTAAAATACTATTTATTGAAGGCCGAATCTCACCCCCAGATAGTTCACTGTAACTGATGTGTGGTGGGGTCTGGGAAACGGGCTGTCTAAAAGCTCTCCCAGGTGACTCAGATATGCAATAAAATTTGGGAATCCCACGAGGGAGGTATTTAACTTTTGGCAGGCCTTCTTTTCCGCCTATGTAACGTGGATAATATCCACACTGATTCCTGCCTTCGCGTCCAGATTTTGCCATCTTCAGCCACACTTAGTCGGCCAAAATCCCACTTCAGTCTCCCCTCCCGGTGTCCCACATCCTCGATCCGAGAGCCTAAGGTCTCGGTGGCGGGACCCGCCAGGGCACCAGCCAAGCTCCGCTCTCCGGCGCCGCCTTGCACCTACGTGGCCCAGGGGTCCGCCCTCGGGGGCTCCCGGGACGGCGGCGGAGCGCTCGGCGCATGCGCTCGGCACCCGCCAGGCCCCGGCCCGTGTAACGGACTCGCGCTCCCCCCACCGGAAGTGGGCGGTCGCGCAACGGGAGGAGCCGGCGGTAGCGTGGCGGCTGCGGGCTGAGGGCGCCGGGTCTGAGGGGCTCGCGCTTCCCTGTCCGCACCATGGCAAAGGCCGCCGGCGTGGTGCGGCTGCTCCTGGGCTTCACGGCGCTCTGGCTCTCGCTGCTCGGAGCCCGGACGGCCTCCGCGTCCAAGGCGGTGACGGCCCACTTGGCCGCCAAGTGGCCGGAGACCCCGCTGCTGCTGGAGGCCAGGTGAGGGAGTGCGGGCCGGACCCTCCGCCGAGCCCGCGCGGAGGGAGGGTGCGGCGGGGCTGTGGGCGCCTCGGGACCTCGACGGCGCCTCGGACGCTTGCCCCTCAGAGCATCACCTCCTCCCTGGCCACCCTGGGCGCCGCACTCACTTGCGGCTCCTTTTCCCCTCCATTCCTACTTTGCCTCACCCACGGGTTTGAAAACTGTTAATTCCTTTGGATTTTCTAGCATTTACGCGAGAGAAAAGGAAGATGGGGAGGTGGACTGTGGCGTTTAGTGCAAGCTCTGCAATTGATGGAGGTAGTTCTAGTTTTTAGGAACCGGTATTTGAAGCACCTAATTTCATACGATGGCTTTCTGTGGAGAAGAGAGCGTCCCAAAGCTCTGACTTCTTTCAGAATCTCAACTGGAGTTAGTGCATAAGGTATCGTGTACCTTATGTGGAGAAACAAAACTGGGAGATAATGAATTTTAATCTTAGTATTACAGTAGATAAACAAAATTTGAATTTTTTTCCCCTTTTTAACCGGTATGAAGTTTTGTTTGTTGCGGTGAAGTTTTAATGCCAGTTGCTTTTGTATTAATACTTCACCAGAGCCATAGCTTTTGGTTCCAAAGAGTCTTATGACCTCCTTGAAGATGGATATATAAGATACGAAAACGGACTTTTTAAAAATGAGCTATAATTTATGTAAGGTATTAGTTTCAGGTGTGCAACATAATGATTTGATGATGTGTTCACATGGTGTGAAATTATCACCATGGACATAAATCCAGTTAATATCTATCACCACACATAATTACAAAGGTTTCTTTTCTTGTGATGAGAACTTTTAAGATCTCTCTTGGCAGCTTTCCAATATGCAGTTCTTTACGTATAGTCACCATGCTGTATGTTACATCCCCATGACCGATTATTTATATTGTAGCCCAAAATTTGCACCTTTTGACCACTTTCACTCGTTTCTCCCACCTCCTTGCTTCCGGCACCCGATCTGTTCCCTGTATAAGAGCTCATTTCCTTACTGTGTTATGTTTGTTTTAAGATTTCATAGGGTATTTGTCTCTGACTTATTTCACTGAGCAAAATTCCCTCAGGTCTGTCTAGGTTCTCACAGATAGCAGTATTTTCTTTTTTTATGGCTGAATAATACTCGTGTGTGTGTACATTTTCTGCACTCCAACAGCCCCAAATGCTTCTCCAGCATCCCGCACTATTTCCCTGATATGGGGAACTGACCGCTGCTTTAGGTCCCCCAACCTCCCATGTGCAGGTACAGTCCTGCTCACTCTCCTTTTTTTCCACTTCTCCTTTCATCCTGCCGAATTTTGCCTGGATCTGTATATTCCTTTCTAGTGGTCAGGGACTCCTGCCCACTCTCAGCTGATGTTCTGCAACCCTTCTGTGTCTGAAGGGGTAATCCTGATGCATCCATGGAAAGAGATGCACTCCATGTTCACCTACTCCTCTGCCATCTTCCTGTTTCTACATTTTCTGTATTCATTTATCATTCAGTGGATTCTTAGGTTGTTAACATATCTTGGCCATTGTAAATAATACTGCACTGAACATAGGACTGCCTGTATTTTAGTTACAGTGTTTTCACCCAGAATTGGAATTGATGGATCATATGATAGTTTGTAGAAATTTTTGATGAACCTCCAAACTGTTTTCCATAGTGGCCGTATCTGTTTACATAACCAGCAAGGGTGCACATGGATTCCTTTATCTCCACAGCCTCACCACACTTGTTATCTTGTCATTTATGTTTATATAATTTTATTTATTTTTGGCTCTACTAAGTCTTTTTTGCTGCATGGGCTTTTCTCTAGTTCCTGGGCTCTAGAGCCCAGGCTTAATAGCTGTGGTGCACGGGCTTAATTGTTCTGCGGCACGTAGGATCTTCCCAGATCAGGGATCGAACCAATGTCTCCTGCATTGGTAGATGGATTCTTTGCCACTGAGCCACCAGGCAAGCCCATCTGTTTGGTTTGTTGTTGTTGTTGTATATGGCCTTTATTATGTTGAGAAGAGATAGGCTGTCCACTCCAGTATCCTTGGTCTTCCATGGTGGCTTAGACTGTAAAGAATCTGCCTGCAATGCAGAAGACCTGGGTTCGATCCTTGGTTTGGGAAGGTCCCCTGGAGGAGGGCTTGGCAACCCACTCCACTTTTCTTGCCTGGAGACTCCCCATGGACAAGAGGAGCCTGGCAGGCTACAGTCCATGGGGTTGCAAAGGGTCAGATATGACTGAGTGACTAAGCACAGCACATGTTGAGGATATTCCCTCTATACCCATTTTGAGTTTTTAATCTTGATACTGATTTTTTTCAAATGCTTTTTTTTTTTTGCATCTATTGGGATGATCATGTGATTTTTATCTTTGTTAATGTGTTGTTTCACATTTGTATATTTGTCGGTATTAAACCATCCTTGCCTCCCTGGAATAGCTTGATTATTGTGTATGATCCTTTTAATGTATTGTATTCAATTTGCTAATATTTTCTTGAAGATTTTTACGTTTATGTTCAGCAGGAATGTTGACCTTTAATTTTCTTTTCTTATGTCCTTTTCTGGTTTTGGTATCAGAATAATGCTGATCTTATAAAACAAGTTTGGGAGTGTTTTATTTTGGAAGAATTTGAGGATTGGTATTCTTTATTTTTTAAGTTTATTTTTAATCGAAGGATAATTGCTATACAATATTGTGTTGGTTTCTGTCATACATGTTTGGTAGAATTCAACAATGAAGCTATCTGGTTCTGGACTTTTGTTTATTCGGAAGCTTTTGATTACAGATTTGGTCTTACTAATAATAAGTCTGTTTGGATTTTTCTATTTCATGAGTCAGTCTTGATAAGTTGTATGTTTCTAGAAGTTTATTCATTTCTTCTAGGCTGCCCAGTTTTTTGTTGTTTAATTGTTCATAGTAGTCTCTTATGATCCGTTGAATTTCTGTGGTATAGATACATCTGTATAGATGTTACAATATATAGATATTTAGATGTAGTATAGATATTACAATAAAACAGTTTTTATTAAACAATATATTCTAGTTTAAAATATGTCCTATTCCTCTACCTTTTCCCCAGTTTCTTCCATACTTTGCATGGATATGATCTCATACTCAGTTCCAAATCATTCTAACTTCTTCCAGTATTAGACTGACAGTTGGAATGTTTCAATTTCTACTTGCCCCAAGAGTCTGAGAACTGGAACTCCCATAGGATGCTCTAAGGAGCATCCTTAGGTTCTTCACAGTCTAGCCCCACTCTGATGTGCCAACCCCATAACTTGTAGTGGGTTGAAAGGTGGCTTCCAAAAAGATATGTCCACATCCTAACCCCTGGAACCTGTAAATGTTACCTTATTTGGAAAAAGGCTCTTTGACAATGTAATTAAGGGTCTTAAGACATGATTCTTATGGATCTGGATGGGTGCTAAGTCCAATACACTTATAAAATACATGAGAGAAGACATAGGAAGAGGAGGACATATGAATAGAGACAGAGATAGGATTGATGTAGCCACAAGCCAAGGACCACCTTAAGCTTTCAGAACCTGGAAGGTTCTCCCCTAGAGCCTTTGGAGGGAGCGTAGCCCTACCAATACGTTGATTTTGGACAATAAATTTCTGTTGTTTTAAGTCACCAAATTTTTGATAATTTATTACAGCAGCAATAGGAAACTGATTTGATTTGTACCTTGAAGTAGGGTACTGCTGTAACAAATACATAAAAATGTAGAATTATCTTTTGAATCTGACAGAAGCTGGAAGAGTTTTGAGAGGCGTGGTAGAAAAAAGCTAGATTGCCTTGAGGAGACTATTGGCAGAAATACAGTATACTGGAGTTGGTTGCCATGCCTCCCTCCAGAGGGTCTTCCCAACCAACCGAGGCATGGAACCCAGGTCTCCCACATTGCATGTGGATTCTTTACCATCTGAGCCCACCAGGGAAGCCCAGGAATGCTGGATAGCCCAAGAAAACTGGTAGTCTATCCCTTCTCCAGGGGATCTTCTTGACCAAGGAATCAAATCGGAATCTCCTGCATTGAAGGTAGATTCTTACCAGCTGAGCTACCAGGAAACCCTGCTGCTGCTAAGTCACTTCAGTCGTGTCTGACTCTGTGCGACCCCATAGATGGCAACCTGCCATGCTCCCCCTTCCCTGGGATTCTCCAGGCAAGAACACTGGAGTGGGTTGCCATTTCCTTCTCCAATGAATGAAAGTGAAAAGGGAAAGTGAAGTTGCTCAGTCGTGTCCGACTTCCAGCGACCCCATGGACTGCAGCCTACCAGGCTCCTCCGCCCATGGGATTTTCCAGGCAAGAGTACCCTAAGACATTTATAATTTAGTACTATTTGCTAGGGATGTTTATAAGCTGGTGAGACTAAAATTTCCAACACATATACTGTAACTTAAACATTTAAACTGTATTTATTCCACTGGTGTTGCTCTTACTGAAAATATTTTTTGAAATAACACTTATAATTAGTGTCTGGCTCTTTAGTACATGTAAAATCATCCTCTATGGAAAATTTTTTAATCTATGTTAGAATAGGTAAAATTCTTCTTTGGGGAAGAAACCTTGTTATTTGGTGCTAAATATCAAGTAAAAAAACTTGAAATACCAAGATTTTGGATTTTTTTTTTCCTTTAAAAAATCTTGACCAAAAGTAATAACGTACATTTTTGGAAGGTGAGATGCTGGTTTAGATGGTCTCTCAAGGATATTTTCTGCTCTAAGAGTAGTGATTGGCAAATTGCCCATGAAAGTAATTCAAGAAGAGTTCTCAAAGTGTTAGAGCAGTGGTATAGTGAAGGAGTAATTGTAAGGGAATACTTTAGTAAGGTAATTACTTTGAAGGATCATACTCGTATGTATAAATTCTGACATATGGAAGAAGTCTTTTTCCCATAGTTGCACAGTATATGCGCATTGTCTATACTGTTTGGTCAAGTCAGTTAGGTAATAAGTATTGTGCTCTACTTTTCTAAAGGTTTTGTACTGTCAGTGTTTGGTTACATACTATTTAGTGTTTCCCGTAGTTTCCTCTCCTTTTAGCCTGTTTGTTTGTTTTCCTGTTTTAATGCCATTGAGTTGGACACCATTAATAATAAGGGTTGCCTTGGAGTTACTGCTTTAAATTCATATGCCTGTCATGTTGAGTATGTTGATGAATTAATCAGTTTTCTTACCTCCTTTTCTGCCTTGTTGACCATCTCAGACTCACAAGAATTAGTTAACTTTGCACGTGTCTTGAATGTCCTCAATACTTAACCATTTATATTACTGAGGCTAAAAAAAAGATAAGGTGGGCAATAGCAGAATCTGTACCGTCTGTTTGATGGTTGTATCCTTTCTAGTTTAAATAGTTAGATCTACTTGTTTTTGGTGTCTTGCACTTTGTTCCAAACAAGACTGAATAGCCTTTCACTTATTTCACTATTTCCAAAAGGCTTTACATTGCTTTGGCTATTTTTTTCTTACCTATGCTCTTTGGATAAATGGCAGTTTTGGGGGGTTTTTATGCCAAAGACCTAATGCAGTATACCAATTTTCTGTTAATTTTTTTTGATTAAGGTATTTTCTGTTGAAATAAGATTGTCTGCACAAATAGGTAGCTAAATAAAAATGCTTTCTAAAGATGGTTATAAGACCAGGTTTTGTTTGTGAAAAATAGGCTGTCTGTTTTTTACCTTTTTACTTTTATATAACACTGTCTGTATTGCCGTTAAATTATACCTCTCAGGGCATTACACATGCATGCATGCCAAGTCAATATAGTCGTATCCAGTCTTTCTGACCCCATGGACTGTAGCCCACCAGGCTCCTTTGTCCATGAGATTTTCCAGGCAAGGATGCTGTAGTGGGTTGCCATTTCCTTCTCTAGGGGATCTTCCTGACCCAGGGATCAAACCCTATATTGCCATTAAGTTTTACTTCTCAGGGCATTTCACATAGAGAACAAAATAAGTTATCCATTTTTTACCTAATAAAGAGGAAAAACCAAAAGTAATTTGTCCTATAGTCTTCTCTAGTTATGATTATATGCCTACAGTTTAGAATGACAACTCAGGTAAGAATCAGTGTGTTCTTTTTTTGCATTACAGTAGATGGAAATCAGTAACTTTAGTTTTGGGAGTTTTGGTTTTTACCAGAAGTTGTAATTTGGCTCTAAAATACATTTTATAGTATCAAAATCATTTTTAAATTTCTAGCTATTAACTGATTACTTTTATTTTTAATAGTGAATTTATAGCAGAAGAAAGTAATGAAAAATTTTGGCAGTTTTTGGAAACTGTACAAGAATTAGCAATTTATAAGCAAACAGGTAGGTGACGTACATATTTCAACTTTTCAGATATATATTTTCGTGCCTATGTTAGACATGTTTGTTTTTAATGGTAATGTTTAAGTACATATACTTAATTAGGTTAGTAAATCTGAATATTAACTTTGAAGATATTTTAATGGAAACTATTCCAGTCATCCATTTCCAAATGTATAAGGTTTTGATACTTTATTATAAAAGAAAACTTTTATAATTAGCAGCGTCTGGCTATTACATTATAATCAAGAAATAGAAATTGTTGAATTATGGTTTTCTTTTTACCTAGATTCCTTTGAAATAGTATTAGTTTTGCATGTAATAATAGTGAAAGAAATTTTTTTTGCTATAATACTTTTGCTCCTGAACTCTTAAAGAGATTTTTAATTTTTGCCCTTAACAAGTCAGATAACCTGTATACTTTCATTTCATCATTTAGAAAATGGAGTTAATCATTCCTACTTTTTATACCTATATATATATATATATACACTCACCCACACACACACACATACATACATATATAGTTTTAGAATGAACATGTGTTTATTACTGTGTTTCTTAGGGAATATCAGATGCTGAAATTAGATTTTAGCAGTGGAGGCTGAAAGGTTAATTATTGTTAGAAGGAAAGGTTAAAGAAAAAGATTAGTTTACTGTCTCTACAGAGAATAGAATAAATGATGTTAACATAAAACCCCTCAAGATGGAATTTTCTTGCCTTTTAAGCACAGAAAACTTCTTAGTAGGATGATTAAATAGTTTAGGATTTTATTCCTGAGTGTAAATGTAAGATGAACAATGGTTTTGTGTGTTTTAAGTGTTCGTTTACTGGAGCTTCTTTGGCTTGCTAAGTGGCCTTTAAGTTCAACAATTTTATGATTTTGTGAGATAGGCTTAAGATAAGAGAACAGACATACCTTTAATATTTTAAACTGAAATTATTTCCAAAAACAAGTAATTTACTCTTTCAAAAAACTTACTAAAAACCTTCATTATTCAGTAATCGTTATTTGAATCATGAGAGACAGTATGCACTGCTTTAGATACTGAGAATACAAACATGAATAAATGTGATCTGTGTTCTCCAAACCTTGTAATATGATGGAAACTGCTACACGTACTAGTAAGTGATCACACCTTTACTAGGGACGGATAGGTACAACATGGAAGTATGTAAAGAGGTGCCTGGTCAGTATTTCAGAGAATAGGACAGCCTTTCCATTGGTAAGTGCTGGAGTTGAGTTTGGATGACAGGATTTAGTGAAATCATAGGGAAAGGAAGACAAGCAGAAGAGACATCAGGAGTAGATAGCAAGGAGAAACTGTGACCACTTAGAAGTCTACTTGTAAAGCAATGGGAGATTGTTGGTTTTGTATTTATCCCAGTTGAGCTATTTCAAATACTAAAAGATGGTGCTATGAAAGTGCGGCACTCAATATGCCAGCAAATTTGGAAAACTCAGCACTGGCCACAGGACTGGAAAAGGTCAGTTTTCATTCCAATCCAAAGAAAGGCAATGCCAAAGAATGCTCAGACTACCAAACAATTGTATTCATCTCACACGCTAGTAAAGTAATGCTCAAAATTCTCAAATCCAGACTTTAATAGTACATGAACTGTGAACTTCCACATGTTCAAGCTGGTTTTAAAAAGGCAGAGGAACCAGAGATCAAATTNTACCAAACAATTGTATTCATCTCACACGCTAGTAAAGTAATGCTCAAAATTCTCAAATCCAGACTTTAATAGTACATGAACTGTGAACTTCCACATGTTCAAGCTGGTTTTAAAAAGGCAGAGGAACCAGAGATCAAATTGCCTACGTCCATTGGACTATCGAAAAAGCAAGAGAGTTCCAGAAAAACATCTGTTTATGCCTTACTGACTATGCCAAACCCTTTGACTGTGTGGATCACCATAAACTGTGAAAAATTCTGAAAGAGATGGGAATACCAGACCACCTGACCTCCCTCTTGAGAAACCTGTATGCAGGTAAGGAAGTTACAGTTAGAACTGGACATGGAACAACAGATTGGTTCCAAATGGGAAAAGGAGTACGTCAAGGCTGTATGTTGTCACCCTGCTTATTTAACTTATATGCAGAGTACATCATGAGAAACACTGGGCTGGAGGAAGCACAAGCTGGAATCAAAATTGCTGGGAGAAATATCAGTAACTTCAGATATGCAGATGACTCCACCCTTATGGCAGAAAGCGAAGAACTAAAGAGCCTCTTAATGAAAGTGAAAGAGGAGAGTGAAAAAGTTGGCTTAAAACTCAACATTAAGAAAACTAAGATCATGGCATCTGGTCCCATCACTTCATGGCAAATAGATGGGGAAACAGTGACAGACTTTATTTTGGGGAGCTCCAAAATCACTGCAGATGGTGACTGCAGCCATGAAATTAAAAGACGCTTACTCCTTGGAAGAGCGTCTAGACAGCATATTAAAAAGCAGAGACATTACTTTGCCAACAAAGGTCTGTCTGGTCAAGGTTATGGTTTTTCCAGTAGTCATGTATGGATGTGAGAGTTGGACTATAAAGAAAGCGGAGTGCAGAAGAATTAATGTTTTTGAACTGTGATGTTGGAAAGACTCTTGAGAGTCTCTTGGACTGAAAGGAGATCCAACCAGTCCATCCTAAAGGAAATCAGTCCTGAATATTCATTGGAAGGACTGATGCTGGAGCTGAAACTCCAATACTTTGGCTATCTGATGCGAAGAACTGACTCATTTGAAAGGACTCTGATGCTGGGAAAGATTGAAGATGGGAGGAGAAGGGAACGACGGAGGATGAGATGGTTGGATGGCATCACCAACTCAAAGGACATGAGTTTGAGNAACTCCAATACTTTGGCTATCTGATGCGAAGAACTGACTCATTTGAAAGGACTCTGATGCTGGGAAAGATTGAAGATGGGAGGAGAAGGGAACGACGGAGGATGAGATGGTTGGATGGCATCACCAACTCAAAGGACATGAGTTTGAGTAAACTCTGGGAGTTGGTGATGGACAGGGAGGCCTGGCGTGCTGCCATCCATGGGGTCGCAAAGAGTTAGACGTGGCTGAGCGACTGAACGGTAATTTTAATTTTGCTATTAGAGATTGAAAGAAAAAGATTAACATATTCAGTTTTCATGATAGTTAAAAAGCAAACACCAGATTTTCTGGCTCTCACTTAAAGTCCTGAGTGCCCCATCTCAAATTTTTTCTTCTCAGTACATGTTTATGGACTTCTTTGGTGACATTTTCTATTGGAGAAGCTGTCTTGAAAATTACTTTTATAAATTTTGAACCCTTTAAGTAACTTAGGTTTATTAGCATATTTTATACCTAAATGAAACATCATGTCTGGACAGACGAGGCAGGTCATTAACAAGATGGAATATAAGCTCAGGAATACCTAAACTCAAGCATAGGAGATGTATGTATTTCAAGGTTGAACAGCTAAAATGAATTGTATTAAGAATTACTAACAAAAATGTAATCCTGTTGAAGTTGTTCATAATGGTGAGAGTCAAATGCATATTGCCGCTTCATTGCTGATCTTGCTAGGCATAGGAAGAAATAGTATATATATGAGGAATTAAATATGTTAAAAACCATCAGACTTCACTGAATTTGTTTTCACTACATTATCCTAGAGGATACATTAAAACCCTTAGTTACTTATAATTTTCTAGGTTGTTGAATCTCCATGAGGCCTTTTAAATACTCTACATTGAAGAATAATTTCAGTGATACACTTGCCTGAAACAAAGTGTAAATGTTGAACATTAACTTTTTGAACTCAGGTGCTAGTTTCCTGCTATTTCATGAGGACAGTTTACATTATGTGCCAGCATATTAAAACCTTTTAAACATTGAATTCAGTTCAGTTCAGTTGCTCAGTCGTGTCCGACTCTGAGACCCCATGAATCGCAGCACTCCAGGCCTCCCTGTCCCATCACCAACTCCGGGAGTTCACTCAGACTCACGTCCATCAAGTCAGGGATGCCACCCAGCCATCTCATCCTCTGTCGTCCCCTTCTCCTCCTGCCCCCAATCCCTCCCAGCATCAGAGTCTTTTCCA
>SJYV01020617.1:130797-156998 GCA_006410875.1 Neotragus pygmaeus
CGACTCTTTGCGACCCCATGAATCGCAGCACGCCAGGCCTCCCTGTCTATCACCAACTCCCAGAGTTCACTCAAACTCACATCCATCAAGTCAGTAATGCCACCCAGCCATCTCATCCTCTGTTGTCCCCTTTTCCTCCGTCCCCAATTCCTCCCAGCATCAGAGTCTTTTCCAGTGAGTCAACTCTTCACATGAGGTGGCCAAAGTACGGGAGTTTCAGCTTCAGCATCAGTTCTTCCAAAAGAACACCCAGGGCTGATCTCCTTTAGAATGGACTGATTGGATCTCCTTGCAATCCAAGGGACTCTCAGGAGTCTTCTCCAACACCACAGTTCAAAAGCATCAATTCTTTGGCCCTCAGCTTTCCTCACAGTCCAACTCTCACATCCATACATGACCACAGGAAAAACCATAGCCTTGACTAGACGGACCTTTGTTGGCAATGTAATGTCTCTACTTTTCAATATACTGTCTAGGTTGGTCATAACTTTTCTTCCAAGGAGTAAGCATCTTTTAATTTCATGGCTGCAGTCACCATCTGCAGTGATTTTGGAGCCCAATGTTATCAAATACTAAAGATGAACCAAGCAATATAAATATTAACCTTTATCAACAGAAGAATTAGTAGTGAGTTTGAGAGCAGTTTTACTGATATAGTATTAAAAAACTTTAGTAAGTTGAGGAAGTAGAGACAAAGTATTAAATTTTCCAGGATTGACTATGAGGCAAATAAGATGAGCCAGTACCTAACTCATCAAGTGCTGGTGTGGCTTTTTTTAAAAAAATGAGTGATTTATGTATATTAAATGCCAATATGTAAAAAACTAAGTGAAAGGTGAAACTAAAGATGAAAGATACTGAAAGAGCGAAATCATTATTGGCAGTTTAGTTGGTAAATAAGGATTTAGTTATTTTTAAACATTACCTAAAATATAAAATAGTCCAATGCATTCATGATTGTCTTGCAAGTTAAGCCTAAAATACATATTTTCTTTCTGTAAACCCCTGATTCTTACATCTGTTACTACATTAGAGACAGTTTGGTGGCTCAGACGGTAAAGAATCTGCCTGCAATGCAGGAGATGTGGTTTCAGTCCCTGGGTCAGGAAGATTCCCTGGCGGAGGGCATGGCTACCCACTCCAGTATTCTTGCTAGGAGAATCCCGTGGACAGAGGAGCCTGGCGGTCTACCGTCCATGGGGTCACAGGGAGTCGGACAGAACTGAGCAACTAACAGTGACCTTGACAAATTTTGATGTCTCTGCCTGGTACTACTCAGATTTCTTTCTGTTGACTCAGTTCTCTATTTTCATGTAAAACCAATCCTTTTTGACTGATGTAATCTTATTTTTATTCTGTGATTAAATTTTGACTATGTTATTGACCCTGTAGCAATTAGGATTTTTTAAAATACACTTTAAAGAAAATATCTCTTCTTTAGTTCCTTTTGTGCCTTTTTTTTTTTTTACTACCAAAGCAAATCTTGCATTATTTTTTTGACTGTTGGAGGGAACTCAGTATAACTTCCTGAAAAATCACCTGTCGTTTGTTGAAGTAGAAGTGAATGAGCACACCAAGTCTCATATGGTGACTCTTCGAAATACAGGTTTAGGAAAGTATTATTGGCCTTAATGAAAAGGTCTATTCACTTCTTAAATATTAATGTCATAAATGTATTAAATGTCTGTTTTGTATGCCAAGAGTAGAAAGATATAATTGAAAGACTAGAAAAGCATCCTGCCTCAACAGTTTAGCTTAATGGGAAGGATAGCATTAAACAAAAAATTATACAAATAATTTTTAATTGCAGGTTAAGAATTGGTCTAGAGATGGTGTAGAGTTCTATGCTGTTCTTCGTCTCCTCTTAAATTTTAAGTAGGGCCTATATCTGATCCATATATTATAACTCTGCAACCTGGGAGTGAATATTGGTGCCTTCCACTTAGATTTTAATGGCAATATTATTTTCATCTGGGCTTGTATTGATTGCCTGGACTTCACTGGAAGGTATAAATGAAGTAAATAATAATGTGGAGATCTTGATTTTCTCTTTTGCTGTAACACCTTTTATTCCAAACTTAAAATATGACATTAGTTTAGTTAGCTGTACACTGAGAAATGTGCTAATGAGTTGAAATACAAAATACTAACATCCTTTTCTTTTGAATTCTTTTTACAGAATCAGATTATTCTTACAACAACTTAATCCTGAAGAAAGCTGGACAATTTTTGGACAATTTACATATCAATCTCTTAAAGTTTGCTTTCTCTATAAGGGCATACTCTCCAACTATTCAGATGTTTCAACAAGTATGTAAAAATACCCAGACTGTATTTGACAAAGAACATACTAGAAACATAAATAAATTTCTTAATGTGAATATCTTTAGTTAATAAAGATCTACAATTTATAAACCTGGTTCCATAGTCTATCATTGATTATATTTTCATTGTTACCATTGATTATAATATAATTAAATATTTACAAAAAGGCAAAATGGCTGTCTGGGGAGGCCTTACAAATAGCGACAAAAGAAGAGAAGGGAAAGGCAAAGGAGAAAAGGAAAGATATACCCATTTGAATGCAGAGTTCCAAAGAATAGCAAGGAGAGATAAGAAAGCCTTCCTCAGTGATCAGTGCAAAGAAATAGAGGAAAACAATAGAATGGAAAAGACTAGAGATCTCTTCAAGAAAATTAGNGAAAGGCAAAGGAGAAAAGGAAAGATATACCCATTTGAATGCAGAGTTCCAAAGAATAGCAAGGAGAGATAAGAAAGCCTTCCTCAGTGATCAGTGCAAAGAAATAGAGGAAAACAATAGAATGGAAAAGACTAGAGATCTCTTCAAGAAAATTAGAGATTCCAAGGGAACTTTTCATGCAAAGATGGGCACAATAAAGGACAGAAATGGTATGGACTTAACAGAAGCAGAAGATATTAAGAAGAGGTGGCAAGAATACATGGAAGATCTATACAAAAAGGTTCTTCACCACCCAGATAACCACGATGGTGTGATCACTCACCTAGAACCAGACATCCTAGAATATGAAGTCAAGTGGGCCTTACGCATAACTAAGAACAAAGCTAGTGTAGGTGATGGAATTCCAGTTGAACTGTTTTAAATCCTGAAAGATGATGCTGTGAAAATGCTGCACTCAGTATGCGAGCAAATTTGGAAAACTCACCAGTGGCCACAGGACTGGAAAATGTCAGTTTTCATTCCAATCTCAAAGACAGGCAATGCCAAAGAATGCTCAAACTACCACACAATTGCACTCATCTCACACACTGGTAAATTAATGCTCAAAATTCTCCAAGTCAGGCTTCAACAGTATGTGAACTGTGAACTTCCAAATGTTCAAGCTGAATTTAGAAAAGGCAGAGGAACTGAGATCAAATTGCTAACATCTGCTGGATCATCAAAAAAGCAAGAGAGTTCCAGAAAAACATCTATTTCTGCTTTATTGACTATGCCAAAGCCTTTGACTGTGTGGATCACAATAAACTGTGGAAAATTCTGAAAGAGATGGGAATACCAGACCACCTGACCTGCCTCTTGAGAAATCTGTATGCAGGTCAGGAAGCAACAGTTAGAACTGGACATGGAACCACAGACTGGTTCCAAATAGGAAAAGGAGTATGTCAAGGCTGTATATTGTCACCCTGCTTATTTAGCTTATATACAGAGTACATCATGTGAGGTGCTGGACTGGATGAAGGACAAGCTGGAATCAAGACTGTGGGGAGAAATATCAACAACCTCATATCCAGATGATACCATACTTATGGCAGAAAGCAAAGAACTCAAGCATTTCTTGATGAAAGTGAAAAAGTTGGCTTAAAACTCAACATTCAGAAAATTAAGATCATGGAATCTGGTCCCATCACTTCATAGCAAACAGATGTGGAAACAGTGTCAGACCATTTTGAGGGGCTTCAAAATCACTGCAGATGGCCATGCAATTAAAAGACACTTACTCCTTGGAAGAAAAGTTATGACCAATCTAGACAGCATTTTCAAAAGCAGAGACATTACTTTGCCAATGAAGGTCCCTCTAGTCAAAGCTATGGTTTTTCCAGTGGTCATGTATGGATGTGAGAGTTGGACTGTGAAGAAAGCTGAGTGCTGAAGTTTTGATGCTTTTGAACTGTGGTGTTGGAGAAGAAGACTCTTGAGAGTCCCTTGGACTTAAGGAGATCCAGCCAGTCCATCCTAAAGGAAATCAGTCCTGAATATTTTTTAGAAAGACTGATGCTGAAGCCGAAATTCCAATACTTTGGCCACCTGATGTGAACTAACTCTTGGAAAAGACCCTGATGCTGGGAAAGATTGAAGGCCAGAGAAGGGTATCACAGATGATAAGATGATTGGATAGCATCACCGACTCAATGGACATGAGTTTGAGTATTCTCTGGGAGTTGGTGATGGACAGGGAAGCTTGGTGTGCTGCAGTCCTTGGGGTCGCAAAGAGTTGGACACAACTGAGCAACTGAACTGAAATAAGGAAATAATGAGGACAAATCACCATTGAAATTAACTATAAAGAATATTTTAGTTTAATGGGACATTTTCAACTATTTCAAAGTATATTTTCCTACTATAAAGTTGATTTTGTTTAATTGTTTGATTCTCCCTGTATATAGATATTTTTACTTTAGAGCAATAACTTAATGGTAGTTGATAAGCTATTTTAATCAAAGTAATGTGTGAGTTTAAAAAATGATATTGTAATTGCCAGCTACTGTAGCTAAGTGTCAATCTTTGAAATCTTAGATTGCAGCTGATGAGCCCCCACCAGATGGCTGCGCTGCATTTGTGGTTATCCATAAGAAATATACCTGTAAAATTAATGAGATTAAAAAGCTGCTGAAGAAGGCTGCTTCAAGGTAAATTAATGATAGCCTGTAGTAAAAGGTGCAGTTTATAAAGAGAGATGAGGGTTGAAATAGAAATTTCTTGCAATAAAAATTGTAATATTCTAAGAATGTGTTTAAAAGAATGTGCTCTGAATATTTATCTGAGTCTTAAGTCCTTCTCTAAAATATATAAGTACTTTTAATATTTTGTCTTGATTAGCTTTTGATTTTAGGATACCAAAATACCATAAAACACATGAGAGAGAGATTTTATATGCATAAGTTAGTTTTTTCAAATACAGACAGACCTCAAAGATATTGTGGCTTCAGTTCCACCTCAATAAAGTGAATACTGCAGTAATTCACTTGAAGTTTTTGGTATCCCAGTGCATATGAAAGTACGTCAACACTAAACTGTAGTCTGTTGAGTGTACAAATGACATTTTGTCTAAAAAATGTACATACCTTAATTTAAAAACACTTTATTGCTAAAAAGTGCTAACCATTTGAGCCTCCGGCGAGTCTTAATCTTTTTGCTGGAGGAGAGTGAAATACTGCGAGAATTAGAGAATTACAAAAATGTGTCACAGACAGGGAGTGAGCAAGTGCACTGTTGGAATAATGGTACCATAGACTCGTTCAACACAGTTGCCACAAACCTTCAGTGATTAATGAAGTTGTCTGTGAAGTGCAATAAATGAAGCAAAAAGCCCAATAAAATGAGGTATGCCTGTAAACATACAAAACTATGGATTTATCTAGACTATATCTCTTTAAATATAAATTGAATGTGTACCTTGGAAATTAAAAATTATTAAAAATACAGAATTACCTTTTTATAAACATATTATTCAAAACATTTTTCTTCTTCCAAGTATTTAATGCAAATGAATATGAGAAGTAAGGAGGAGATTATTAACTTAGTAGTGATTTTTACAGAGTAGTACCTACCTGTAGGTGTTTTACTGCCTGTTATTTATACTTTAAACAGTATTAAAGTTGTTTCTCTAATTTTGAAAGAGTTATTTATATGTTAGACAGTAATGTATATTTAGTAATTCATATTAGTACTTATTTGTTGGAATCTTTCAAATATTTTCTTATATTTCATATTTTAATATACGGAAACTTTTATGTAGCCTGATTTTTCCTTTATGTGTGTATGTTTTTATACTGAGACAGTTTTTTCCAAACCTGAGTAAGTAAGAGATTTTATTAATATTTTCCAGTAGCTTTCTTAAAGTTTTTATTTTACCTTAAACTTTTAATATATGTATAATTTTCATAGGAAGGCAAGGATCCAGTCAGATCTTTCCCCCCTTCAGGTGCTAGTCAGTTATTATATTCATTGTATTTATACTATGATCTAGTTTATAATTGTTTGTTTTATACTGTTACGTTTCTTGTAACAGTGCTATGTTGTTAGTATTTATTGCTTTAATAATTTATTCTGGTGTCTCACAGGACAATTTCCTCTTCATAGCTGCTTTTTTTTCCCTCTCCAGAAATTCTTAGTTCTGCGCTTGTTGATGCTTTCAGACTAACATTAGAGTCCTTTTTCTCCTGTCAAACTGACTCCTTAAAAAATCTAGGTAGAGTTTTAATTAGAATTATGTTAAATCTATTAGTTAATTTAAAGAATTTAAATGTTTACTATATCAAATCTCAGTGGATAACATCATATGTCTTCTGTTCACTCCTTCTTTTAAAACTCTGAAGTTTTATACTCTTCTCTGTTTTTAGAATCAGAAATAATTGTTTTATTTTATGAACTGTTTTTCACCTATTAAGACGAATTCAGTTTCTCTCTTTGGACATATTGTGTAATATATTTTAAACTATTACACCTTCTTTGTGTTGCTAGGGAAAACTATTTGTTAATGGTGTGGCATTTTTGTTGATTGCTTATGCTTTTATTAAGGCTCATTTTTCTACTTAAATGAGATTAGCTGCTGTTTGAACTATTTATGCCAATTTTAATGTTATTCTAACTTCATATAGTGAATTAGGCAACCATGTTATTCTGTAAAAGTTAATTTAGCATGGGAGTTACATATTTCTCTAAAGCATTAATAGACTGACTCCAAAACTGTCTGCCCCAGTGTTTTTTTTTTCCCTAGTGCATTTTATAAAGGAAACTTTGATAACTTTTAGTTTATAGTTGCTATAGGTTTCTGACTTCTGATGTCTGATATTTCAATTTTCTTATGTGCCAGGGTCCAGCCCCAGTGGATCCAGGAAATTCGAAGCGGGGACGGCGTTGGCGAAGAAAACTTATTTATTTATTAATATAAGATTAGATTAGGAAGAAATAGTGTAGTAGGAAAATTAAGTGGATAAAGAAGGCTGAATAACTTGGCTTATAGGGAAGGCCAATAAAATCTCAGGACAAGAGATTTGCACCATCTACGTTGGGCCACCGGCGCCCTCTTGAATATCTAAGGGTGCCCTGCCTTAGGCTCCCTTTCGCGTGGGTCTTAGAAGCCAGGACAAGTTAGAGAAAAGAGGAGAAGGAAGGGAGGGAGAAAAAGAGAGACACGGGGGAAACCAGTCCAGTGACTGGCACTGGCCCCTATTGTCTGGAAAGGCCTTTTATACCTTTTTGATTGTACATAGAGATCAATGGGTAATACAAAATTATGTAGTGTTAGCAGCCCAGACTCTTATCAAAACCAGGCTTTTCTCTCTGCATACCTAGTTGTATACACAAGTCTTAGGTAATTTATATCATCTTCCAGCCAAAAGGGCCAATTAACATTTTACAGCCTTTTTTCTGATAAGGGTTTAATCAACCAGAAGACTTATTTGTGTTGATCTTCCCAAAGTCTGGTGCCACTCTCAGAAAGCACTAAATAAAGTTACATTGTTACATAGCAAAGATACAGCAATTTATAACAAGTAAAAGGAGTACAGTGATTTATAACAAAAGAAAAGTAATTAACTCAAAAGTCTAGTGTTGCTAATATCAAAACTACTATATATCTTTTTCCATATTCTGATTACATTGATTAACATCCTCCCAGGTGCCTAAGAGATAAAGAATATGGAGACCTGGCAGCAATCATTGAGTCAACAGTGAAAACTCGTCACCAATATGATTTTTAACTCTTTAGAAAAGGCTCTGTATCTTTAAGATGCTTTTAAGCTTTGTGCCTCTCACGGCTGGGGGGCCTGTAAGCAATTCACAAGCTGTAAGAGGTCTGGGGAACCTGTTAGGCAAGCTAGAGAGCTGTCAGAGGGGGGTTTAAACTGAAACATCCCTTTAAAATGCAGAAAACTAAAGCCCTGATTTGACTTTTTCCAGAGAATATTAGAAGAGTGGAAAGACAGGCAGATTTTTGGTTTTTGGGGTACATGCTCAGGAAATTCCAGGGGGAACCCCTGAAGCTTGATCACATCCTTGCGTTTTGTCAGGCTTCCTTCCTCATGACCTTGTCATGGGCGGGATTCCTCACGCTGGCTCGCAGCACTTATGGAAACTAAAATTTAAATATTTAATATTTAGATATTAAATCTAAATTTAAGATTTAACACAAGGTTAACATCAAGCTGTTAGGAGAGGCACCCTGCCATAGACCCTGTGAATTCCTGCATATTCTTGCTGGGTTTGACAAGTGAAAAAGGCAAGATCTGGACTGCTTTTTACTTGAACCACTTTTCATGGCTGTGTTTGTAGTGAGCAACCTTGAGGAATTATGTAATTCCTAATTTTGAAAAGAAATTTCAAAATTTTGCTTTTGAAAAGAAGAGTGGGCTCATTATAAAATGGTGATTTCCCAGGTACAGTGTTTCTTGTATACCCACTGTTTGTGTAGTATCCATTTGGGTCCATATTTTGTTACATACACCTTGTTGTGAAATTTAGGGAGCAGGTGTAATGTTCTTTCTGCTTGCTATGCCCTGAGCAATAAAGTTCTTTGTCTTTGACACACGAGTCTCATGTCTTCTGCCAGACATGGGACTCTGCTAGACATGAGGCATGACAGAAGCCCAGCTTATTACTTTGTAAGTAGGCTGAAACCAAGCCACAGCCCTTTTACAGTTCTTGACGGTTTTAGAAACAAGGGTGGCATGTTGACAGACAGCGTGGCTTTGTGGGAGAAGAAGGACAAGGCCCCCCTAGGTTGGGGAGACAAAAGCTCAACACTTGAATTTCTTTTCCTGCTGCCCCTTCTCTCTCCCCCTGCTGTTCTTCACTCCCTGTGCCTCTGGCTGGGTGATAGCAGTCTTCTGATACCTGCTCCTGTAGCTCCTCATACAGAGTTTTAGGTCTTTGTTACTTCAGGAAAAGGCACCCAGACTCAACTGATGCGATTTGGAAGATGCGCATAATGGGAAAGGGAATTAAAATGATCTCTAGGCCAATTTGGGCTTCCCAGGTGGTGCTGTGGTAAAGAACCCGCCTGCCAGTGCAAGAGATGTAAGAGCTGCAGGTTTGATCCCTGAGTCAGAAAAATCTCCTGGAAGAGAACAACCCACTCCAATATTCTTGCCCAGAGAATGCCATGGACGAAGGAGCCTGGTGGGCTATAGCCCATGGGGTTGCAAAGAGTTGGACACGACTGAAGCGACTTAGCATGCACACTAGGCCAATTCACTGGACTTTTATTTTTACTGTTTTGATTCCCACATCTGAATCTGGAACTGGTATTGATATTGTACATGTACACGCTTTGAGTGATGTGAACGCTCATGAAGTCTAAAGGGAGACCTCTCATTGGGAGACTACCACATGTAGTACATTCCCAGGTGGTCCAACAGAAACAACATAGAATCCCAGGAGGAGAAGAGGAAATCACAGCTTCAGTTACAGACTGAACAGCTGCCTGAGTGCACAGGAATGCAGTTTCCGAGTACAACAGCACCACCTGCCTGACTCAGCCATCAAGTACACCCCTTTTAAAAAGATAACTACTGCTAAGCTTTAGTTGAAACCGAACTGACTCAGGAAGCCTTGTAACTCTACTATCGGATGTTTACATTTTGGTCCAAGTCAACTAGGATTCAGTGACTAACAGGGTGGAAGGGACCCAGCAATGGTCTCTGGTCAAGTGGAAATAGTATATTCAGGAGCACTGTTACTTTGACCTTTTGTGACCTTAGGGTTACATGGTAAAGGGGCAGCAGTTCTCCTTTGGGACAAAGCACATGCCCTAGTCCCTTACCTGAAGTAAAATCTCTGACTCAGTGGTGCCCTCAGTTCTCTTATTCCCTTAAGGCTGCATCAAGTTATTGATACATTCAGCTCAGTTTGAAGTTGATGGTGTCTTAGGGTTTCTGCTGCTTTTCATCCAGGCTCTGTTGTGTGCTAAGTTGTGTCAGTCATGTCTGACTCTCTGACCCCATGGACTGTAGCCTGCCAAGCTTCTCTGTCCATGGGATTCTCCAGGCAAGAATACTCAAGTGGGTTGCCATGCCCTCTTCCAGGGCATCTTCCTGACCCAGGGATTGAACCTGCTTCTCATATGTATCTTCCTGACCCAGGGATCGAACCTGCATCTCTTATGTCTCCTGCATTGGGAGGCTAGTTCTTTACTACTGATGCCACCTGGAAAAGCCCTCATCCAGGCTGCATCTATGTAAAACCAAAAGCAGATGGGGGCAGAATTCAAGGCAGTTCTCTTATTGCTGAAGAATCCTTGACCCCTAATGAAACTTGCTACATTTTTACTGACCCTGGGCTGTTGCCAGTGGCCTACCTATCTGGTCTGCCACTTGGAAGATAACCAACTCTTTGGTTTCATGATTTATTTCTCATATGCTCTTTACTTTCAGTTCTTGTTTGTGTTTTGTTTTCATTTTAGGCCCAGACCCTATCTGTTTAAAGGAGATCACAAATTTCCTACAGACAAAGAGAATTTACCAGTGATTATTCTCTATGCAGAAATGGGTACAAGAGCGTTTCGTAAGTTTCACACAGTGTTGTCTGAAAAAGCTCAAAATGGGGAAATTCTTTATGTTCTTCGGCATTACATTCAGGTACATGCTTGCTTTATTCAAGATTACTTTGGCTATAAAAACTTTTTTATAGCTACTTTTTATAATTTCTCTACTAGATTTTACATAATAACTTCTAGAATATTATATCTGATAACACAACTATCAAATGTGAATTTTATGTGGAAAAATATATTGGGATTCTGTGTCTTTTCTGGAAAGTATCCTGTTTATGTTTCTTTCCCTTATCATATATATATCTGGAACAGATTTACAACTTGGATAAAAAACAAAACCATACAACAATAGGATGTATAATATTTGGTAGGACTTATAGTTATTTTTAATGAAAATATTATAATGAGGAAATCTAACTTGATATATTGATAGTGTATATTAGTTCATTGTGCTAAGTGTTATATAGGAATGCTCTCAAACCAATCTGCTTGAAAGGCTGCTTACTTATTCAAATTTCAGATCAAATGTGTTGTATTATCCCCTACTCTCCCGACTCTCACTGCTGTAACACTCTACACTTTATTCTATTTTTAATGACTTCATAGAACTTACTCTACCTCAGATTTTATTTAACACCTCCACCCCCCACCAACACACACACACAACCAAAACTCTCACCTCACACACTAAAATGGCCCTTAGAAGGACTTTTCTTTTTTATTTCATATTCCAAACATGGAAAGAGTGTTTTAATTTGCACTTCCCAAAGTATTCATGATAAGTATTAATATGCAATTCCTCTGTATCCATGGTTCAGAATCTACAGGTTCAACCAACCAAGGATTATGTAATAGTGTAGTTTACAATTGGAAAAAAAAAATCCATGTATAATTAGATCATTGCAATTTACATAGTTCAAACCTATGTTGTTCAAAGGTTTGATTTGATATCAGATCATTATATTTATTGTACACCATAAACTAACACAATGTTATATGTCAGTTATATCAGAAAAAGAATGTGAGATTACAGTATATGTTTATCTTTTTTAAAGAAGTCCCCAAGTGATTTTAATATGCTCCTGCTGGGTGGCATTTTCATCTGTTGAGAATTAGTGTCCCAGCCTGTTCTTTGAAGAATGTGACCATTAAATATACTTATGTGAAAGCATACTCAACAATTATCTGGGTACTTTGTAGCATCAAATTATAACCTATTTAATTAATTACATATTGTGCATCCAAAGTAATTATACTGTAAATCTAGTCAACATGTAATTCTAATAAAAACAGACTTATTCACGCTACCTTTTGAACAGATGTTTTTTTTGTAGGGAAAGAAGAAATAGGATGATGATGAAAGATTCCTCTCAACAGTTGATTTAGCTTGTGAGAATTTTTGGTTTGCAAATCCAAAGTTATTAAACTACAATTCAGATTTTTATATTAATTCATTTTCAAATAGAGAAAGTAAATATGAAATTAATGAACATTTATCTTTATTACCGAGGAGCTAATACTGTTCCAGAACTGATGATGGAAATTGGTTATGTGAAATTGCATTTCTTTCATGAACTATAACAAGATATGTGAATTTAGAGCATAGCCACCAACTAATTGTCTTTTGAGTGGACAGTCAAAATGTATTTTTAAATTGAGCTGTATGAAATTGAAAACTCTTTAAAAGACTTTAAACTTAGCCAGATTACTATAAATAACCCAGTTTTCTCATGCTATCTCTTAGTATAGCATGTGCCTGAGAAATTAGCAAATTAAATTTTAGTGTGGGCAGCAAAAACACTTTCAGCATATCTGAAGCTAATTCTTACATCATCTTATTTGAAAATAAAATAAATAAAAATAAAATAAAATAGTCCAGGAGTAGTCACTTAGGTTGTATACTTACTTATTTTTAAGGCTTGAGGGAAGTTTAGGGAGGAAAGAAGAGAGTTAAAAGAGTAGTATACTATTAAGATTTCCTTTCCATTTGGTGTCTGCCTCTTCCTCTGTCATGTATAGGATTGCAAAACTGCCCTCATGCAGACCTTAGTTAAGCCAAGGCATAACATCTTCACAGTTCAGTTAGTTCAGTCGCTCAGTGTGTCCGACTCTTTGCGATGACATGAATCGCAGCAAAGCCTCCTTGTCCATCACCAACTCCCGGAGTCTACCCAAACCCATATCCATCGAGTCAGTGATGCCGTCCAGCCATCTAATCCTCTATTGTCCCCTCCTCCTCCTACCCCCAATCCCTCCCAGCATCAGGGTCTTTTCCAATGAGTCAGCTCTTCGCATGAGGTGGTCAGAGTATTAGAGTTTCAGCTTCAACATCAGTCCATCTTCACAGGAGTTCTCTAAGTACTAGGTTAAACAAGTTTTCTAACCCATGGAAGAATATGCCAAATGGTAATGATTTTAGCACAACTGAAAAGAATTCAGTCTAGAAGCCAGAAAGAACCTTAGGCATCTTCTAAAAAGTTTACGTGTATTCATCCAGGTTGCTTACTTTTTTAAGAAATATGACTTATTTTTCTTCATACGGTAATTTCTAGAAGTACATTTTATGTTTGCCCTTAATATATAAGGTGAAAGAAAGTAAGGTACCAAATTCTGATCACAAATATTTCAGACAACTCAGTTTTAGGCAAATTGTGACCTCTCACTGCAAGGATAGGTGCTAACCTGTGGCATTTGGTATATTTTAATCATTGAGAAACAATGAAGAAAGAACTGAATAGGTTGCTCAAGGCACTGAGTTTTTTTGTTTCCTTTGCCTCTGCTTTCCAATATTTACTTTTGGGGACACTCTAGTTGCCCTCCATACAGACAACTAGCAAATGAAAGCACTTACTGGTTTAGGAAATGTGTAGTTCTCCCCAAAGAGTACAGTTTTGTCGAAACTCACTTGTATTGGATCCTCTGTTAATTAACTCATGGGAAAGATGGCAAAATTATCATGGTATAACAGAAAAATATCAAATACTTTTTTCATTGTAAAAGAGTAATTAAAGCATTAGTGTCATGACAAAGGTTTTAGAAAGTAAAGAAGTGGTCATCAACAAGTTTCTAGTTCCTTGATAAACTGTCTCTAGAGAGAATATAAAATCCCCTGAATAGTAGTATTTCACAGTGATTAAAAACTTCAGTATTAATGATTTACCCTCATGTCCCAACACACAGTCATTCTGAATTCAAAAGCAGGTGTTTGACAAAATATTTTCTCTCTCTCTTTTTTTTTTTTACACAAATAGCAACAGACTCAGAAAACCTTTCTGCACTTTGCTTTTNAAAAACTTCAGTATTAATGATTTACCCTCATGTCCCAACACACAGTCATTCTGAATTCAAAAGCAGGTGTTTGACAAAATATTTTCTCTCTCTCTTTTTTTTTTTTTAAATGTGTTTGAACAGAAACCATCCTCACAGAAAATGTATTTATCTGGCTATGGTGTGGAGCTAGCAATTAAGAGTACAGAATACAAAGCATTGGATGATACTCAAGTCAAAAGTAAGTTTATTCTCTATATTTGAGTAAAAATATTTGGAGGGTTACATACTTCCATTTAATGCTACACATGTTAATTTGAGTCTGGAGGCAATTTAATTTTAAACTAAAATGTATTTCATGTTATTATGCTCTCAGAAATTTCAAAAATTGGAAGTAGCATATTATTTTGGTTATATTCAATGGCTTCCCAGTCATTTTCAGCAACATATAAAAATTGATACTACATGTAGGATGTGTGAAGCAATAGGTGAGGCTGCTTATGACTACGAGGGGGCTCACCCAGTTCATACTGGCCTGTGATGTACCTAATCATCCCCTGGGGGCAAAGATTGCGGATCTAAAGGGGTTGTGTCATGGTAAACCTGAAATTCATTGGTAGCACTGCCTTACAAAGCTTGGTCTGAAGTATTTCTTTTTAATAAAGTTAGTTTTATGTTGTGTTTTTGTTTGGAAATGGGATGGGAAAGTCCTGTGAATATTTGGTTAGATTGATTAGATCTGCAATCTACCAATCCAGTATCTATGTTCTGTATACTGAATGCATGCTCTAGATGAAAGAATCTGGAGACCTAAAAGCAATAAAGAACTTTTCAGATTCTTATGGAAATCTTTTATTACCTGGCTCATTGGAAATTTATTTATACCTGATTCTTGGTTAAGAATTTCTAATTCATTCTGTTACATGCTCTCTGATGCTGCTTCTGCTTCAGCTTTGTTTTCTATTCAAGCTTTGGTCCTGAAGGCCTTGCTCTGATTACAGACAGCTTAGCTCTAGTCCCTCCTACTGAGTATGTTACAGATCAACATCTGTATTATTGCAGTTGAAATCCTGCTGGTTACTGAAAAAAGTGTAGCAGAACTAGTAATGCCCAGATTTTTTATATTTCCATATAGCTTGTGTATTGCTCTACAGTGCTTTATAATTTAGTACCTTGTTTAGTGCTTCCCACTGGTAAAGAATCCGTCTGACAGAACAGGAGATGTAAGAGACTTGGGTTCAATCCGTGGGTCAGGAAGATCCCCTGGAGGAGAGCATGACAACCCACTCCAGTACTCTTGACTGGAGAATCCCATGGACAGAGGAGCCTGGCAGCCTGCGGTCCATAGGATTGCAAAGAGCTGGACACAACTGAAGTGACTTAACACCCACATGCACACACACGTCTTATTTAACAGCCATGGTAGTAGCATAGGTGTTGTCTAACTGTCCTTGGGTTTGTAGATGTTTCTTTAAAACCGCCATGTGATTACATAGATTACCTATATTACAAACTTCAGGTTAACTTTTGTCATATATTTGTAATATATCTTCTCTTCATTCTACTTGCCACTCCTTTAGTTCACTTCTTTTATTCCCCTCTGCTTATGACTGTCAGGCTTCCAACTGACCTTGTCTTCAGGAACCTTAAACCTCTCATCTCCAAAAGAGAATAATCCATCTGTTCTCCGCAGTACTTTCTGATTGAACTTCCTGTGTTCAATCAGAACTTCTGACTTTGTGATTCTACCGATTAGAAATCCTTAGTTACCTAAATAAGTAACCCTAGTGGTTCCTTGTAGCCTCCTCATAAATTAAAGTCCTGTAACACAGTGGAGCTTTCCATAGCCTGGCCTCTCTGCCTTCTCACTGCCTCTCAGACCGCTCATTTGTACCCTGTGGTCCTGTAACACTGCACTGCTATACAGAACACTTTTCTGTTTCCTTGATGGATCCATGCATTACTCTCTGCCAAGCCTTTATGACCTCTGGAGTACTTTCATCCCTTAGCATATGCTGTTCCTCTGCCTGAAACCTTCCTTCCACCTCTTATTTGTCTGAGGCCTACTCATCTTTTAAGAACTGTATGTCTCAGTCATTTCTTCTGAGATGGCTGCCTATGTTCCTGTTCTGTCAGAGGAGGATTTTTCCGTTTTCTATATTCCATATATTTTGTGCTTTCCTTTTGGAAAAGTTTTATACAGTCTGTTAAAGCTGTCCATTTGTCTCTCTCATTTACCACCCAGTAAGGTTTGTGTCTTTTGCATCTCTCCTCCTGGTGTCTATCTGGCAGGCAGTGGGCATTATAGAAGGCAGTAAATGTTTAACTGATTAAAGCATTTCAAGGTTTTTAGTTGTGGTCTTAGAAGTCCAGACTCTCAGATGAATAAGAAAGGAGAAGTGTACTTTATGCCCTCTGATGGAGCATAGCCCCTTGCTGTAAAAGGTCACAGATTCTTAGAACCTGAAGTGCCCTCAAACACACCATTACCACACTGTATACTATAACAATTTGGTAAGTAAAGGAGAGGGGAAGGGAAATGAATATAAAATATATCTTTATCCTTTGAGGCCATGAATTTTGGTGTCTATCTAAAGATTTCTTGATTATGTCTGAAAGTGTCAGAAATATATGAGAATCCTGTATGTTTTAGGGGTTAGATTTCTTGCTGGCATAAGAGGTAAGCCCAGGGTTTCTTGCAGACTTCTTGGTTTATCAGTTCACTCTAGTATAGTTGCTTGTTAGAGTCTGACACTTTGTGACCCCATGGACTGCAGCATACCAGGCCTCTCTGTCCATCACCAACTCCTGGAGTTTACTCAACCTCATGTCCTTTGAGTTGGTGAGGCTAGCCAACCATCTTATCCTCTGTCGTCCCTCTCTCATCATGCCTTCAATCTTTCCCAGCATCAGGGTCTTTTCCAAGAGTCAGTTCTTCGCATCAGGTGGCCAAAGTATTGGAGTTTCAGCTTCAGAATCAGTCCTTCCAATGAATATTCAGGACTGATTTCCTGTAGGATGGACTGGTTGGATCTCCATGCAGTCCAAAGGACTCTCAAGAGTCTTCTCCAACACCACAGTTCAAAAGCATCAATTCTTTGGTGCTTATCTTTATTTATAGTCCAGCTCTCACATCCATACATGACTACTGGAAAAACCCTAGCTTTGACTAGACAGACCTTTTTTGGCAAAGTAATGTCTCTGCTTTTAAATATGCTGTCTAGGTTGGTCATAACTTTCCTTCCAAGGAGTAAGCATCTTTTAATTGCATGGCTGCAGTTACCATCTGCAGTGATTTTGGAGCCCAAAAAAACAGAGTGTCACTTTCCACTGTTTCCCCATCTATTTGCCATTAAGTGATGGGACCAGACCATGATCTAGGTTTTCTTCATGTTGAGTTTTAAACCAACTTTTTCACGTTCCTCTTTCACTTTCATCAAGAGGCTCTTTAGTTCCTCTTTGCTTTCTGCCATAAGGGTGGTGTCATCTGCATATCTGAGGTTATTGATATTTCTCGCAGAAATCTTGCTTCCAGCTGTGCTTCATCCAGTCTAGCATTTCTCATGATGTACTCTGCATATAAGTTAAATCAGCAGGGTGACAATATACAGCCTTAACGTACTCCTTTCCCTCTTTGGAACCAGTCTGTTTTTCGATGTCCAATTCTAACTGCCGCTTCCTGACCTGCATACAGGTTTCTCAAGAGGCAGGTCAGGTGGTCTGGTATTCCCATCTCTTGAAGAATTTTCCACAGTTTTTTGTGATCCACACAGTCAAAGGCTTTGGAATAGTCAATAAAGCAGAAGGAGATGTTTTTCTGGAACTCTCGCTTTTTTGATAATCCAACAGATGTTGGGATTTGATCTCTGGTTCCTCTACCTTTTCTAAAACCAGCTTGAACATTTGGAAGTTCACCGTTCACATACTGTTGAAGCCTAACTTGGAGAATTTTGAGCATTAATTTACTCACGTGTGAGATGAGTGCAGTTATGTGGTAGTTTGAGCATTCTCTAGCATTGCCTTTCTTTGGATTGGAATGAAAACTGACCTTTTCTAGTCCTGTGGCCACTGCTGAGTTTTCCAAATTGGCTGGCATATTGAGTGCAACACTTTCACAACATCATGTTTTAGGGTTTGAAAGAGCTCCACTGGAATTCCATCACCTCCACTAGCTTTGTTTGTAGTAATGCTTCCTAAGGCCCACTTGACTTTGCATTCCAGGATGTCTGGCTCTAGGTGAGTTTGAGTCATGAAGATTTTTGTTCTTCTTCTTGCCACCTCTTCTTAATATCTTCTGCTTCTGTTAGGTTCATACCATTTCTGTCTTTTATTGAGCCCATCTTTGCATGAAATGTTCCCTTGATATCTCTAATTTTCTTGAAGAGATCTCTAGTCTTTCCCATTCTGTTGTTTTCCTCTATTTCTTTGCATTGATCACCGAGGAAGGCTTTCTTATCTCTCCTTGCTATTCTTTGGAACTCTGCATTCAAATAGATATATCTTTTCTTTTCTCTTTGCCTTTTGCTTCTCTTCTTTTATAGCTATTTGTAAGGCCTCTTCAGACAACCATTTTGCCTTTAGACATTTCTTTTTCCTGGGGATGGTCTTGATCACTGCCTCCTATACAGCGTCACTAACCTCCATCCATAGTTCTTCAGGCCCTCTATCAAATCTAATCTGTTGAATCTATTTGTCATTTTCACTTTATAATCGCAAGGCATTTGATTTAGGTCATACTTGAATGGTCTAGTGGTTTTCCCTACTTTCTTCAGTTTAAGTCTGAATTTGGCAATAAGGAGTTCATGGTCAATGCCATAGTCAGCTCCTGGTCTTGTTTTTGCTGACTGTATAGAACTTCTCCATCTTTGGCTACAAAGAATATAATCGATCTGATTTTGGTATTGACCATCTGGTGATGTCCATGTGTAGAGTCACCCCTTGCGTTGTTGAAAGAGGGTATTTGCTATGACCAGTGTGTTCTCTTGGCAAAACTCTGTTAGCCTTTGCCCTGCTTCTTTCTGTATCCTAAGGCCAAATTAGCCTCTTACTCCAGATGTTTCTTGGCTTCCTGCTTTTGCATTCCAGTCCAGTATAATGAAAAGGACATTTTTGGGGGTGTTAGTTCTAGAAGGTCTTGTAGGTCTTCATAGAACCATTCAGCTTGAGCTTCTTGAGCATTACTGGTCAGAGCATCAGTTCAGTCCAATTCAGTCACTCAGTCGTGTCTGACTCTCTGTGACCTGATGGACTGCAGCATGCCAGGCCTCTCTGTCCATCACACTCCTGGAGTTTACCCAAACTCATGTCTATTGAGTCGGTGATGCCATCCAACCATGTCATCCTCTGTCATCCCCTTCTCCACCTGCATTCAATCTTTCCCAGAATCAGGGTCTTTTCAAATGAGTCAGCTCTTTGCATCACATGGCCAAAGTATTGGAGTTACAGCTTCAACATCAGTCCTTCCAATGAACACTCAGGACTGATCTCCTTTTGGATGGACTGGTTGGATCTCCTTGCAGTCCACGGGACTCTCAAGAGTCTTCTCCAACACCAGAGTTCAAAAGCATCAATTCTTCTGTGCTCAGCTTTCTTTATAGTCCAACTCTCACATGCATACACAACTACTTGAAAAACCATAGCCTTGACTAGAGGGACCTTTGTTGGCAAAGTAATATCTCTGCTTTTTAATATGCTGTGTAGGTTGGTCTTAACTATCCTTCCACAGAGTAAGCATCTTTTAATTTCATGGCTTCAGTCACTATCTGCTGTGATTTTAGAGCTCCAGAAAATGAAATCTGCTGCTGTTTGCACTGTTTCCCATCTATTTGCCGTGTGGTGATTCAACTGGAAGCCATGATCTTAGTTTTCTGAATGTTGAGCTTTAAGCCAACTTTTTTACTCTCCTCTTTCACTTTCATCAAGAGGCTCCTTAGTACTTCACTTTCTGCCTAAGGGTGGTGTCATCTGCATAGACTTGGATTACCATGATATTGAATGGCTTGCCTTGGAAATGAACAGATCATTCTGTCATTTTTGGGATTGCATCCAAGTACTGCATTTTGGCCTCTTTTGTTGACTATGATGGCTACTCCATTTCTTCAAAGGCATTCTTGCCCACAGTAGTAGATATAATGTTAATCTGAGTCATTAAGAGGTGGGAAGAATACACTGAAGAACTATACAAAAAAGATCTTAACGACCCAGATAATCACGATGGTGTGGTCCTCACCTAGATCCAGACATCCTGAATGTGAAGTCAAGTGGGCCTTAGGAAGCATCACTACGAACAAAGCTAGTGGAGGTGATGGAATTCCAGTGGAGCTCTTTCATATCCTGATAGATGATGTTGTGAAAGTGCTGCACTCAATATACCAGCAAATTTGGAAAACTCAGCAGTGGCCAGAGGACTGGAAAAGGTCAGTTTTCATTCTAATCCCAAAGGAAGGCAATGCCAGAGAATGCTCAAACTACTGCACAGTTGCACTCATCTCACACACTAGTAATATGATGCTCAGAATTCTCCAAGTCAGCCTTCGGCAATACATGAATGGTGAACTTCAAAATGTTCAAGCTGGTTTTAGAAAAGGCAGAGGTACTAGAGATCTAATTGCCAACATCCAGTGGATCATGGAAAAAGGAAGAGAGTTCCAGAAAAACATCTATTTTTGTTTTATTGACTATGCCAAAGGCTTTGACTGTGTGGATCACAAGAAACTGTGGAAAACTCTGAAAGAGATAGGGATACCAGACCACCTGACCTGCCTCTTGAGAAACCTGTATGCAGGTCAGGAAGCGACAGTTAGAACTGGACATCAAACACCAGACTGGTTCCAAATAGGAAAAGGAGTACGTCAAGGCTGTATATTGTCACCCTGCTGATTTAACTTATATGCAGAGTACATCATGAGAAATCCTGGGCTGGAGGAATCACAAGCTGGAAGTAAGATTTCTGTGAGAAATATCAATAATCTCAAATACTCAGATATGACCACCCTTATGGCAGAAAGTGAAGAAGAACTAAAGGGCCTCTTGATGAAAGTGAAAGAAGAGAGTGAAAAAGGTGGCTTAAAGCTCCACATTCAGAAAACTAAGATCATGGCATCCGGTCACATCACTTCAGGGCAAATAGATGGGGAAACAGTGGCTGAGTATTTTTCTGGGCTCCAAAATCACTGCAGATCATGATTGCAGCCATGCAATTAAAGATGCTTACTCCTTGGAAGGAAAATTATGACCAACTTAGATAGCATATTAAAAAGCAGACATTACTTTGTCAACAAAGGTCCATCCAGTCAAGGCTGTGGTTTTTCAAGTAGTCGTGTATGCATGTGAGAGTTGGACTATAAAGAAAGCTGAGTGCCGAAGAATGGATGCTTTTGAACTGTGGTGTTGGAGAAGACTCTTGAGAGTCCCTTGGACTGCAAGGAGATCCAACCAGTCCACCCTAAAGGATATCAGTCCTGGGTGTTCATTGGAAGGACTGATGTTGAAGCTGAAACTCCAATACTTTAGCCACATGATGCGAAGAGCTGACTCATTTGAAAAGACCGTGATGCTGGGAAAGATGGAGGGCAGGAGGAAAAGGGGACAACAGAGGATGAGATTGTTGGATGGGATCACCGACTCAATGAACATGGGTTTGGGTGGACTCCTGGAGTTGGTGATGGACAAGGAGGCCTGATGTGCTGCGATTCATGGGGTCTCAAAGAGTCGGACACGACTGAGCAACTGAACTGAATCTGTCTTGTTTCATGGACCTAACATTCCAGGTTCCTATGCAGTATTGCTGTTTATAGCATCAGAGTTTACTTCCATCACCAGACACATTCACAGCTGGGTGTTGTTTTTGTTTTGGCTCCGTCTCTTCATTCTTTCTGAAGTTATTTCTCCACTGTTCGCCAGTAGCATATTAGGCACCTACTGACCTGGGGAGTTCATCTTTCAGTGTCCTCTCTTTTTACCTTTTCATACTGTTCATGGGGTTCTCGAGGCAAGCATACTGAAGTGGTTTGCCATTCCCTTCTCCAGTGGACCATGTTTTGTCAGAACTCTCCAGCATGACTTGTTCATCTTGGGTGGCCCTAAACAACATGGCTTATAATTTCCTTGAGTAAGACAAGGCTGTGGTCCATGTTATCAGATTGATTAGTTTTCTGTGCTTGTGGTTTTCCGTCTGTCTGCTCTCTGATGGAGAAGGGTAAGAGGCTTATGGAAGCTTCCTAATGGGAGAGACTGACTGAGGAGTAAACTGGGTCTTGTTCTGATGGGTGGGGCCATGTTCAGTAAATCTTTAATCCAATTTTCTATTGATGGGTGGGGCTGTATTCCTTCCTTGTTAGTTCAGTTCAGTCTCTTAGTCCTGTCTGACTCTTTGTGACCCCATGAATTGCAGCATGCCAGGTCTCCATGTCCATCACCAACTCCTGGAGTTCACTCAAACTCATGTCCATCGAGTCAGGGATGCCATCTACCATCATCTGTCGTCCCCTTCTCCTCCTGCCCCCAATCCCTCCCAGCATCAGAGTCTTCTCCAGTGAGTCAGCTCTTTGCATGAGGTAGCCAAAATATTGGAGTTGCAGCTTCAGCATCTGTCCTTCCAATGAATACCCTTGTTATTTACCTGTGACCAAACTAAGGTGAAGGTAATAAAGATAATGGTGACCTCCTTCAAAAGGTCCCATGCTTGCACTGCTACACTCAGTGCCCCCAGCCCTTCATCAGGCCACTGCCAACCCATGCCTCTGCCAGAGACTTGGAAACGTTGGGCAAGTCTAGATCAGTCCCTTGGTTTATCACTCCAGTATAAAATAGAGCTTGACTACAGAATGGTCTATAAGACATGTAGCTGGTTGTATTTAGTAGTCAAGCTTGTTTACTAAGAGAGCACACTCTTGTATCATTAGACTGATCCATGAAAGAAAAGGTAAAAAAAAAATGGGATTTGATTTTGAGTTCTAGTTTTTTATCACATATTCCTCTTCCAGTCTGAAAAATGTTCATTTTATTTTGTTTTTGTTTCTAAAATATAGCTGTGGCTAATACTACTGCAGAAGATGTTACTGAAACAAATGAAGTTCAAGGATTTCTCTTTGGGAAATTAAAGTAAGTCTGAATAGAATTGAAACTATTACTATACTATTAAGCTTGTTTTTAAAGGAATAGATTCAATATGTTGTGTTGGCATATGTTTCACATTCTAAAAATGTACGTATTACTGTTTTTATTGCAAAAGTAACAGAGTTAATGCAAAAAAGCTCAAAATTGAAAAATAATCACTAATTCCACAGGATAATGAGTATGATTAGAGATAATGGAAATTTAAAATGATCAGCATTATCTCTGGTCAAAAATTAAAACAAAAATTTGTAGAATCTTTTCTGATGGGTTACAAAACTCATACTTGTTATTGGGTTTTTAGCATTAAAAAATCACCACTTTCATGTCTTAAAAAAGAAAATATTTATTTCCCTAATTTTCTGTCCCAAGATTGCCATATTAAATACCTTTTAACTTCTGGTTTTCATTTTATATACACATATAAGTAACCTTTCCAAAAGTAAACTTCTCCCCCTTTGCTTTTCCTGCATCACTGATTGAAGACAAGGAATAGGATGGTGAGTGCTCTCTGAATGTTAATGGATGGGAATTTTAGTTTTGTGTGTGGTTTTCCTTATTAACAAGAAGGGCAAGTTTGTGATTCCATTTTAAGGCAAAATTAATTAAAAATAACCATTTTTATTAATATCTTTAGTTCTTTTTTTTTCNTCCTCTTGAGTGGAGACGTCTATGTCGGGCTATTCCTGAGTCCCTCTAAGGGTGTGAAGGAACCAGTCGAGGTTCATGAGGGATGGGGTGACTTCCCGTGAGGTGCCAAGGAGGACAAGCACCTCATCTCTCTTGGAGGGGAGATCCTCATGGTTTTTCTCGAAGTTGAGGCAGGTGCTTCTCAAGTTACAACGTGGACCCCAGGGAACCGCCCCTGAGGCCTCCAGAAAGGCCATGCTCCAAGCCACTGTCCAGGGGTCTCTGGGGATTCCTTAGCAGTCGATTCTGGCTCCTTAGTTGAGTCTTGTACCTGAGGACTCCCCCTCCACTGCAGTTGTTGACCACGGGGTTCCTCTGGAAGCTCCCCCAGGGGAATCAGGTATCTTCTAGAGTGGAGACTTGCACTTCCCCTTTCCTCCCGAGCTGTAGCTGCAGGGTCAGGTTTCCTTTCGAGGTGACACTGGGGTCTATGGTCTTCCGCTAGAGGCTTTCCCACAGGGTTGAAACACGTGGCACCGTGGTGGGATCCAATCTTTGGGGTGACTGTCGAAGCAGCTCAGGGCGACCAGGTTCTGATGGAGTGGACGGAGACACCTGCGGGTCTCGTGNTGTATAATCAGCTCCAGTTTCATCCACCTCATTAGAACTACATTCAAATGTATTCTTTTTAATGGCTGAGTAATACTCCATTGTGTATATGTACCACAGCTTTCTTATCCATTCGTCTGCTGATGGACATCTAGGTTGCTTCTATGTCCTGGCTATTATAAACAGTGCTACAGTGAACATTGGGGTACACGTGTCTCTTTCAATTCTGCTTTTTATATAATATTACAAATATGTATAAAGCACACTTAGTTAATTTCTGTGAGGAGATAAATTGTACAGAGCAAGGGGAACATTTTTGGACATTATACTGCTTTATACAGATGACTGAGTTACATTTCTGTAGTTTGCTGAACAAATTGTATGCTTGTAACTTGTTAATGCTTCTTGTAAAATGGATTTAAGGAAGGTTTTTATTTAATAGATAACATTTTTATTCCATTTCCAGCTATGTCTCACATCGTAGAATCTGTACTTTCTTAAACATAATTATTTGTGGGAATAAATTGCTTTGTATTCCAAAAAGCCTTTGGAACCCTGGGATATTAGTTTTTTTGAGGAGGAAGTACCCAGGTTTTACATAATTGATTTAAGCAAAAAGCTTTTTCTTTGAGGTATTTTATGAATAATGTCTTTTTGCCTGGGTTACATACATAATTTTACCAGTGAAAATTACCATTAAGCTTATGATTAAACATGAAAAGCAACACAACAGCTCTTACAAACTTAATATTACTCTGTAACAAAATGTTGTGAAGGGAGTGGTAAATTCATAGTGAACCTCTCTTCAAAGAAGTTCTATTGCTTTTTCACTGTAAGAGCAGTGTTGATTAGTTTTCAAAATATAGTCCCACATTGGAATAAAATTTCAATATAGGACATTGCAGTACATGTATTACTGTTAACTATGAGATTAATCCATTTATGTGTGTATGTTCTGTATATATAGTTTTCCTCTCACTTCAAAATACTCATTTCTCCTTACTGTTGAAAATACAAAATTTATTTATAAATTGTGCCAATAGCTAGGTAAACTTTTTAAAAAATAATTCTCTCTAATAATAGGAAGTGGTACTATGTGTTGAATTCATGAGAGATTGGAGAATAAGATGATAATTTTAATTATATGTATGGTAAGATGCCATTCTTCTGCATTATTATTTGTCAGTCTTTAAGAATACCTCAGTTCAGTTCAGTCGCTCAGTCATGTCCGACTGTTTGTGACCCCATGAACTGCAGCACGCCAGGCCTCCCTGTCTATCATCAACTCCCAGAGTCCACCCATACCCATGTCCATTGAATCAGTGACGCCATCCAACCATTTCATCCTTTGTTATCCCCTTGTCTGCACACCTTCAATCTTTCCCAACATCATGGTCTTTTCAAAAGAGTCAGTTCTTTGCATCAGGTGGCCAAAGTATTGGAGTTTCAGCTCCAGCATCAGTACTTCAATGAATATTCAGGACTGATTTCCTTTAGGATGGACTGATTGGATCTCTTGCTGTCCAAGGGACTTTTCAAGAGTCCAGTACCACAGTTCAAAAGCATCAATTCTTTGGTGCTCAGCTTTCTTTATAGTCCAACTTTCACATCCATACATAACTACTGGAAAAAACCATAGCTTTGACTAGATGGACTTTTGTTGGCAAAGTAATGTCTCTGCTTTTTCATATGCTATTTAGGTTGGTCATAACTTTACTTCCAAGGAGTAAGCGTCTTTTAATTTCATGACTGTAGTCACCATCTGCAGTGATTTGGGAGCCCCCCAAAATAAAGTCTGTCACTGTCTATTTGCCATGAAGTGATGGGATC
>SJYV01020617.1:160288-172733 GCA_006410875.1 Neotragus pygmaeus
AAAAAAAAAAAAAAAAACTTCACTACAGATATGTATGTTTACTGTGTGTGTGTGTATGTGTGTTAGTCTCTCAGTCGTATCCGACTCTCTGCGACCCCATGGACTGTAGCTGACCAAGTTCCTCTGTCCATGGGATTTTCCAGGCAAGAATACTGGATTGGGTAGCCATTCCCTTCTCCAGGAGATCTTCCCAACCCAGGGATGGAACCCAGGTCTCCTGCATTGCAGGCAGATTCTTTACCATCTGAGCCACCAGGGAAGCCCCATATATGTTTACTAAAAGTGAAAGTGAAAGCTGCTCAGTTGTGTCTGCCTCTTTGTGACCCCATGGACTATACAGTCCATGGAATTTTCCAGGCCAGAATACTGGAGAGGGTAGCCTTTCCCTTCTCCAGGAGATCTTCCCAACCAGGGATAGAACCCAGATCTCCCTCATTGTAGACAGGTTCTTTACCAGCTGAGCCACAAAGGAAGCTCAACAATACTGGAGTGGGTAGCCTATCCCTTCTCCAGTGGATCTTCCCTACCCAGGAATCAAACCAGGGTCTCCTACATGGCAGGTGGATTCTTTACCAGCTGAGCTATCAGGGAAGCCAAATACTACATTTTATTAATTCTGATAAAACTTTCTTTTATTATACCCTGTTTCATTTGATTAAAAAATCCTTCACATTACCCATTAATCTGATTTCACTACTAACTAATGGATTGCAACTGACACTTTGAAAAACACATATTCCAAAGGTTAAAAAGAGCTAAAACAGGCATCACGTTTCTTCAAAGGATGTTGGATAAACATAAACAATTTTAAAAACCAGTGTAAAAATCGCTCTCACAATTGCTGCAGAATAAAGGAACAAAAGATTAAGAAAAGCATGTGTCAGGAAGATCTGAGTGGTGAGATGGGGCAGAAAAGGGGTAACAGATAAAGGAGGCTTCCTCAAGAAGGGGTAATTGAATAGAGGTCTGAGGAAGGTTTGGAATAAATTCGAGGGTGGGTTATTTAGAGAGAGTATCAAAGACCTTTATGAATGTTGAAAATGGAGTGTGAGGGAGAAGAGACGCCAGGAACAACTGCTGGATTCATGGTTTACCCAGCTGGGTGGACAGTGGTGAATTTGTTGTAAAGAGAAGACCAAAGAGGACTAGATCGAGGCAAAGTTGGGCAGGAATATCACAAATTTGTTACTGAACATGCTGCTTTTGAAGTATCCAAGTGGTAAAACCAAGAAGACAGTTAAAAATATGAGAATCTGGATTTGAGAGGCAAAGTGAAAGACTTAAATAACAATTTGAGTCATCTAGGTATGGAACGGTTTAGAAAAAAGCAAAAGCTGGTAATGGACTCTGATAATATTATATTCATTTACTTGTTATTTACACTGTCTCAGATTTTATCAGTAAAGGTAAGTGTAAAGTTTATCTTAATTGGATAGAAGTGATAGCTTTCCATTTCATTTAAAAGTTCTGAATAATGGTAGGTATGAGTGTTTTATAATGTATCTATATATGAATACATGGCAAAAAGGGTTATTTAAATTACATGGAAATATCTATTAAAGTCTAACATGTCAGTTTCTTTAATGATATTTTCTTTCCTTCCAGATCTTAGTTTTCAAGCAGCTTCTCAAATAATGTCCACTCCAGTTTATGATGCCATAAAAGTAATGAAAGACATTTCACAGAACTTCCCCATAAAAGCCAGGTATATTAAAGGTTATTGATTGGATGATAGCCAGAACTCTTTCCATTAAATAAATTTTATGAAAATGGCTGATTTCATTCAACCTAATGATGTCAGTTAATTCTAGTTTCTATAGTGTTTGTAAAATGAGGGTCTCTATTCTATATATTGGGTTTTTTTAAACTGGAGCAAAATATTGTCTTGTGCATGCATGTTGTTACATACTACAAAATAGAACTCTTCATCACATCTCTCCAGTTATTCTGATAATTATTACTCCATGAACTTGTGGAAGCTTCCTCAGTCTGAGATGAAACAGATTGAATTGGTTTCCTCCAGACCCCATCAATGGTGCAACCATAATTAATGCCCAAGGCTAAAAATCTTGCCTCTATTTATGTTCAGACTTAATAAAAGGTTTTTATTTTTCTTAAAAAAAAAAAAAAAGTCACTGTGTAGACAACCAGGAAATATTCATTGAAATTAAATACTTGATAAGTGAATGAAAAAGTTTGTATTATCAAATTTTCAGTTGCAGTTTTATCTCAAATGCTGCCAAATTTTAGGAAATAATACACACTTATTATGGGTTGTTTTAAGATACCCTTTCTGTTTGAGTTTTACTTAATGTCAACTTTGAATTAACAGTCTTTTAACTTTTAAATCATTCTTCTATACATAAAATTGGCAGATAAATAACTAAGCATTCTTAGGTGTTATTAGGTCAAATAAATATAATCAGTAGACTTATTTAAAAAACATTTGTGCTGTTTTTAAATTATAAAGGAGTTATAAGCTCTTCAAGAGTAAATATATGAAGTCAATATTATCAGTATTTTAGAACTTATATACTCCAGTATAGATCCCAGCTTAACCAAAATTCTTTATGTAAAAATATTGTAAAATTTCTTCTCATTTGCAGCAACACATATAATGACAGTGGTAATTTCATACAGAATTTCTCCCTATGGGCAAAACAACACAAAATAACATTTTCAATCAAAAATACTTGAAAAATAAATACCTAGTAGTAAACAAGCCCTGATAGTACATAATGCATGCCGCGGGTGTGCATGAACTTTTTTACAATCTCTGTTCCACATGAATCAAATACCTTGTCAAGTGAAAGCCATTGTGCCATCCATCAAATAGGCTGTATGGAAATGTGTGCTTCTCAGTTATAATGCCTTTAGAATTTTGAGTTTCTCATCCAGAGTATTATCTTGCATTGAATCATAGTTTAGTCCTAAACATTTAAGGAAGAATGAATTGTATCTCTATTTATGTTCCCAGATCTCTGACCAGAATTGCTGTAAATCAGCTTATGAGGGAGGAAATACAGGAAAATCAAAAGGTTAGTTTGAATTCCTTTTTTAAAATAATTTACTAAACTAATAACACTGTATTTTAGACTTTGGATCTTTAATTTTCATAGAAAAAATATTAGCTTTTACTTTTTGATTATTAAAACAGGTTGTTCCATTTTTATATTGTCTGCTTTATATACAGTTTGTTATTCTAACCAATCTTTCCTGACTTTCTCATTAACCTTACATACTCCAAATTTCCTGCCCATGCTGTATGGTTTTCTTCACAAAATAGAGAATAAAAGCCATGAGATAATTCTTCTGTTTCCTGTAAAAGTTTTGCTTAAAAACTTGTGAAGATTGAGAAAAATTTAAACCACTGGAATGTTACTGAATCCTATAGCATATAGTACACAGCTGATCACAAATTTGATAAGATTCTGCTAAATTACCTACCTCAAGACTCTCAGTGATCCTAATTGTGTAAATACTTAGGGAGTGCTTGAGAACACTGCCTGGCTTTATTACATAGGACTTAATTTGGCTTTAAGTAATAGAATGCCAGGCACACAGGGCCTTAAACAGTAGGAGTTCATTTTTCTCACATTAAAAAGAAGTCTCAAAGTAGGTTGCCACAGACTTTTTTTTTTTCTTTTATGGTTGCAAAATGGCTGTCACAGTTCCAGACTGCTTATCTATATTTAAAGCAGAAAGAGGTAGGAAGATCAACCATGTTCATCTTGACTAAAGCCTTCCTAGAACACTTCAGCCAACTTTGACTTCTGTCTCATTGGCCAAAATTTTGTAACATGGTTCTTCCTAGCTACGAGGGAACTAGAAAAGTGCTGTTTCATTCAGTCGCTTAGTTGGGTCTGACTCTTTGCAACCCCATGAACTGCAGCATGCCAGGCTTCCCTGTCCATCACCATCTCCCAGAGCTTACTCAAACTCATGTTCATTGAGTCAGTGATGCCATCCAACCATCTTATCCTCTGTCGTACCCTTCTCCTCCTGCCTTCAATCTTTCCCAGCATCAGGATTTTTTCCAATGAGTCAGTTCTGTGTATCAGGTGGCCAAAGTATTGGAGTTTCAGCTTCAGTATCAGTCCTTCCAATGAACACGCAGGACTGATCTCCTTTAGGATAGACTTGGATCTCCTTGCAGTCCAAGGGACTCTCAAGAGTCTTCTCCAACACCACAGTTCAAAAGCATCAGTTCTTAGGCACTCAGATTTCTTTGTAATCCAAATCTCACATCCATACATGACTACTGGAAAAATTATAGCTTTGATTAGACTGACCTTTGTTGGCAAAGTAATGTCTCGACTTTTTAATATGATGTCTAGGTTGGTCATAGCTTTTCTTCCAAGGAGCAAGTGTCTTTTACTTTTCTAGTAATTGAGGCAATCAGAAGAGAAATGGCCCAGAGATGATGATAGGTTAGCCAGTTAACAGTGTCTGTCACACCAAGACAGAATAAGCTGTTAGTAAATACAGGCTGTTTTGATGATGATAATGAAGTAGATGCACGGTTCATTGGAGACCAAGTGATAGAAGCCACAACACATCATCCATTCCTGGGATGTTCTTTGCTTTGCTGACCACCTAACAAATTCTTGCTTATCATTTAAAACTAAGTATTACTCACTCCTTTCTGTAATTTTCCTAGTTGTTCTCACCATTCTTCAAGCAAAATACATTTTTTATAAGAATTCTTGTTTTTTGAATAATGCAACTTACAAGAAGGAAGAGAGATTTGGAAAGAAGGGAAAAGAAAGGAATGCCAGTGTATCAGTGGCATCACATAATCCAATTTATTTTTTCTCAGTTAAGAGTCCAAAATGTGTGTTCCTGGTCATCAAAGCTTTGCTCTGTGTGATTTTGATTCCAGAGGCTGAAGAGTTTCATGAGGTTTAAGAGGCGATATTGTGGGAGTAAAAGAGATAATTGGAAAGACCAAATGGGATTCTTGAGCTTCCCTGGTGGCTCTGATGCTAAAGAATCTGCCTGCAACTTGGGAGACCTGGGTTCTACTAACCACTAATGACTATAAAACTATTCAGTAAAATTGGGTTGTCCAAGAGGAAAAGCAGCAGGAAAAGTTTAAAGGCTTATTCTATTATTTTTTGTAACAAATCATTAGCTATTGGTTAAAAAGATGATGGAGGGTATTAAATAAATATACACGTTTGATAGTAACTAGTAGAGAAAAGTCTAAATCTTCCAAAGCATGAAGAGAACTGAGTGAACAAGAAAAAAAAAAGAGAACTTTAAAGATGCATCTTGAAAGAGTAAACAGCATGAAAGAATCCCATTTGAGGCTAATCCCATTTGAGGATATCAATAAATGTAAATAAGCTTAACATATTAGCAAAAATTTTCTGTTTGTTTCATTAGGCATGAAACAGACACCTAATGTTTGTATGTGAAATAAAAACCCTTTAATGTGATTCAGAAATGTCAAAAATGAAAGGATGTGCAAAGATATATCAAGCAAATACTATGTTCTAAGGGTATGATCTTAAAATGCCATGAAGTCAAATTCAGTTAAAAAAATATTAATGACAAAAAGTGGCCCTTTTATAACACTAAAAGATACAATTCCTAATGAAAATAGAGAAGTTTAAGATGTCTTTACATCAAAACACTGCAGCACCATCGTGAAACAAACTACAGGAAATGGAAGGAGAAGTATGATTTATCTCTCTAAGACTAATTACAAATAGCTGTGAAAAGAAGAGATGCGAAAAGCAAAGGAGAAAAGGAAAGATATAAGCATCTGAATGCAGAGTTCCAAAGAACAGCAAGAAGAGATAAGAAAGCCTTCTTCAGTGATCAATGCAAAGAAATAGAGGAAAAAAACAGAATGGGAAAGACTAGAGATCTCTTCAAGAAAATTAGAGATACCTTGGAAGAAAAGTTGTGACCAACCTAGATAGTATATTCAAAAGCAGAGACATTACTTTGCCAACTAAGGTCCATCTAGTCAAGGCTATGGTTTTTCCTGTGGTCATGTATGGATGTGAGAGTTGGACTGTGAAGAAGGCTGAGCGCCAAAGAAGTGATGCTTTTGAACTGTGGTGTTGGAGAAGACTCTTGAGAGTCCGTTCGACTGCAAGGAGATCCAACCAGTCCATTCTGAAGGAGATCGACCCTGAGATTTCTTTGGAAGGAATGATGCTAAAGCTGAAACTCTAGTACTTTGGCCACCTCATGCGAAGAGTTGTCTCACTGGAAAAGACTGTGATGCTGGGAGGGATTGGGGGCAGGAGGAGAAGGGGACGACAGAGAATGAGATGGCTCGATGGCATCATGGACTCGATGGATGTGAGTCTGAGTGAATTCTGGGAGTTGNAGAAGACTCTTGAGAGTCCCTTGGACTGCAAGGAGATCCAACCAGTCCATTCTGAAGGAGATCGACCCTGAGATTTCTTTGGAAGGAATGATGCTAAAGCTGAAACTCCAGTACTTTGGCCACCTCATGAGAAGAGTTGACTCACTGGAAAAGACTGTGATGCTGGGAGGGATTGGGGGCAGGAGGAGAAGGGGACGACCGAGGATGAGATGGCTGGATGTCATCACGGACTCGATGGACGTGAGTCTTTGTGAACTCCGAGAGATGGTGATGAACAGGGAGGCCTGGCGTGCTGCATTTCATGGGGTCGCAAAGAGTCAGACACGACTGAGCGACTGAACTGAGCTGAACTAGACCATGTCCTCTCACTTGGATGTCTTTATACTCAATAACAGATATCTTTTTCTAATAATGTTTTTATCAGTAAGAAGAATGACCATGTTAGTTGCTTTAATACTTTGTGTCTTTTATTTTAAGCATTTATGCTTTTGACCATTTTCAGAAAAATTCTGGAGGTGAGATAAAATGAGGGGAGTAATTTTCAAAGCTATTCTGAACATAAGAAATAGACCTGTAAAGAAACTTTCCAGCTCCATTTATGAAATAGCATCCTTATCCTCTGAGGTTGGCTGTGGAAGATGGTCAGTCACATGGGGGGAGCAGTCCCCTGATGCTGTTCCCACTGCCCGCACTGCCCACAGAGTCTCCGCCTGTATGCTATAAAGACTCCTCTCTTGCCCAGCTCTTGGACACTTTGAGGAGGCATTCTTTTCCAAGGAACTTCTTGGAAGTAATTTTTATTGAGGTAAAATGTAATATAAGGTAATGCTCTGTTAAGTCTGTAATTCATTGGCATTAAATATATTCACAGTCTTGTCCAACTGTCACCATTATCTGTTTCCAGAACTTCATCATTTCAAATAGACACCCATTCCCTTCTCCCTTAAGTGCCTGGTAACCTCTGTTCTACTTTTTGTCTCTGTGAATTTGCCTGTTCCCGTACTGCATGTAAGGGTAGTCATATGATATTTGTCCAATTATGCCTGACTTATTTCACTCACCATGATGTTTTCAAGGTTCATCCATATTGTAGCATGTATAAGAATTTCATTCCTTCTAAGACTAGCAGTTTTTAAAGTATCTTTTTTATGTACTATTAAGGGAAGCTTTATGTCTCAAATGCTTCTATTTTTCCACTTGGAAAGTGCCTGTCTGAATAGAAAATTGTTTCTGAGACTTAATTCTCTAGCTACCTCCAAAAAGATTAACTGGCACAAAATGCAGAGCTCTGAGGTCTCTGCACTGTTCAACTTGGTCTGTTAGAGCAGCAAAATTAGCTCACACATAAACTTTATTTTTGCTTCATAGTATTTGCTACCACCCATTATATATTCGTTTATAATCTTCTTCCAGTGGAATGTAAGTGCCCCCCATTCCAGGACTTTGTTAAATGCCATCAGCATACATCAGATCTTATTTAATAGGAAGTAAGCAAAAAAAATTGTTGACTATCTTAATGTCAAAACAAAGTTATTCATGAATGAATGCTGTACTTTGCTTTAAATTCTTTTTCTCCTGAATCTGTCTCTCTGCTTACTTTTTGTCTTTACGGACAAAGCTGAGCCTCTGAGTTAAGTCATTTCTGATGTCTGTGTTTATACCCTCCCTCTAAAAATATGACGGGTTGTCAGTTTATTTCTTAAAAGTCTGGTTGAGAATTGAGGAAGAACTTGAGGGTCGTTAGTTTTCTTCCATCCCTGACTTATCATTTCAGGTTTCTCTGTCTCAGACTTCAGGAGTCACAATTTAGATTTCATCCACTTTAATTACTGTGAGTTTGCAGCCTTTCTGTAGTACCTCAGGTATGTGAAGAGTCAGTGAAAACTATCATAGGATTATGTGTTTGGCTCCTCTGGGTTGTAATTTCTTTTTAGTTCAAGGTGCTGGACCACCCACAGTGATGGGGTCTTTGGTCATATTGTAGGGGTGGCAGAACTACCCCTACAACTATGTTTTGCACTTTAGTTAAGAGTGTAACTTGACAACCACACCACACAGTCATAAAGGCAAATTTCCCTGTCCTTGTCCAGTAATGATGCTGTTAATCAGTTGACTGTTTAAATAAATAAATGTGGGTTTATTTCTGGACTTTGAGTTCAGTTCTGTTGATCTGTATCTTATCCTTATTCCAGCACTAGACTGTTTGTTTATTTTTTTTACTGTAGCTTTGTAGTGACTTTAAAAATTCTAAATTATGAGTCCTACAACTTTATTCTTCATCTTTAAGATTGTCTGGCATTTTATACCTTTTTCCTTTCTTTTTGAATTATGAAATGAGCTTGTCCACTTCTGTAAAAAAAAAAAAAAAAGACAAGCTGGAATTTTTATTGAGATTTTGTTGAATCAATAAATTGTTTAAGGAATATTGCCATTTACACATATTACAGTTGGTATTTAGACATCTTCCAATCCATAAATGTGAGATGCCTTTCTATTTATTTAGCGTAATTTCTTTCAACAGTGTTTTGCAGCTTTCAGTGTAAATTTCAGGCTTAGTTAAATTATTTTTAAGTATTTTATACTTTTTGATGGTATTATAAATGGAATTGTTTCCTTATGTTTAATTTAGAATTTTTCATTGCCTTTTATTTTTTTGTTGTTGAAATACTGAATACTGTGGCACTTCCTGGAAATCAGATTCTCACCCCTCCCTGGGATTTATGATTATTGCTGTTTGCTGTTGTTTAATAATGACTCATTTTATAGAGTCTGTATTCTTTTTCATGTGTGGCCACAGAAACCTCTGTTAGGTTAGCCTATTCATCTGCTAACTACTGGACTGAGATTTTACTTAAATACCTGGAACCAGAAAATCTCCCAGTCTTTGCGTCTTGACAGAGGTGCTTTGTGTTTGTCACGTGGAGGGAGGGAGAGCGGCACACACTGAACATTCAACCAGGCAGTCTGGATCTCTGCATTCTCTGCATTCAGTTCTTGTTTGCATAGAGCTTGAAAGTCAACCAGAAGTGAGAATGTAGGGCCTTCTCTCGTTCATGACCTTGTACCTTCCCAGGAATTCATCAGAACCTCTCAAAGCCCTGTTTCCCATTTCCCAACCTTTCCTCACTAGGTTTGTAGTTACTCCATCGTGTATCTCATTATCTATTATCTTAAGAGTGTCTAAACATTTTCCAGTAAATGTTTTGCATACATTAGAGTAACAGCTTTCATACTAGGCAAATTATGAGTGAGGCAGGGTAAAGGCAAAACTTTTCAGAAGGTTTTCTAGGAAGTCACCAGACAATTCATACAAAAAGTTACAATTCTTTTAGAATAAAGCCCATTCTCCTGCTTCCAATATTGGTACTGGAATGTGAGCTGTCGTTTTCAAGGCTACTGTTTAGGCTGGGAGCAGGAAATGGGATTGAGGTAAATTATTACAATACCACAAATCTCAGTGTTCTTACTGAGATTCAGCCTTTTTTCAGGAATAACCACTCTCAGCGTTGCTGTAAACTTTTGATTGGTTTTCATCGTTTTGAAAATGATGATTCCCACAGATTTTCTAGTTTTTCCATGTTTTTTTTAATAAGGATGAAGTTTTGGAATTTCTTACTCAAACGTTTTAGCTAATGCCACTCCCTCAAAAGAACTCAAAAGATGTGAACTATAAGTCTTTGCTTCTCTCAGAATGAGTATCACCCTCTAACAGATTGACTTATCCTGTGATTCTTTGTTGACTTGTATAACTCCTTGGATGTTGAGGAGATTGTTTTACAGGTTCTAATCAATAAATGACAATATCTTCTTTTCAGTATTTTGGAAGCCTAGTGGATAGCCAAGGCCTGAGTTATGACCAGCAGAACAGATGGAGGTAGATCTTTGGACTGTCAGTGCCAGTTCTGCACACGACTTTGTGAGGCGCCCTTCTAGTTCCTGTTGCTGCTTCTGTGTGTACATTCACCTGAGACTAGAGACAGGGCAGTCAGTGTCTGTGGACCTAGTCAACATGATTTCCCGTGTTATCTCAGTAGTTCTCCAAAACGGATCCAGATATCACCTCAACTTCTTCACCCAGCACTCATGGCCATAAATTGTGTCATTTCTATAGCTTTCTAACTTTAGTATTTGTGATAAGAATCACGTAGGGCACTTATTTTGAATGGGAATTATTTAGTAGGTCTGAAGTGGTGCCAAGGAATCTGCATTTTAAATAAACCCATTCAGCTGTTTTGATCCACATCAAAAGCTACTCAACCTCCAGTCATTAATTCAAGTTCAGTGGGACTGATGCATAAGCATAATGCTGGTTTCTCACTTGAAATACAAAATATATATACAATTCACCACCAAGGGGATAAGATACTCATATCATAAATCTTTTCCATATTGGAAAGCCAGATATGACTGTCATTTGCTGTTTGAATTATCTTCCTTCAGAATACAGTTGTGAAAATGCCCCTGGGAACAAAGTTGAGGCAAATGTGGTGCTTGCCTCATGTTCCTCCTGCTTTCAAGGATTGTAACTCCTTAGTTCTTGATTGTTGATTGACCCATACCTCCAAGCCTCTGAACAGTGGTTTGCTCCTCCTGTTGTCCTTGTTTCAAGAGAGAGGGCTAGTTAAATATAAGCTATTTCACCTGGATTAGAACTGAATGTCCTAAGTGTCGGTTTTAAACATTTAATTTTTCTAAGTCATTTTATTTTCCTTGTGTCCAAGCTTTTAAATTTTAGAGAGGTGAATGACCTCATTGCCTCTTATACCTTAAATGGTTTATGAAGACTATTTAATATACAGTTTAATTTTTTAATATGAAAAACAAACGAGGAAATAGTCAATTGTTTCAAAGGGAATGTAATGTAAAAGGCTATGGGAATGTAAAATTGTTGCACATAATGTTTGTTCCGTACAGAATATTCATCTAGCTCCTTATACTTAATCAGAAATGTAGAAAATCTTAGGTATATTTCACTTACTGTTTGATAAAGTCAGATTTGGCTTTAAAAATGATTTAAGTATTAATATAGCTTTCACAGCTTTCTGGATTCTTTTCTAGTGGATTAATAACTTAGAAACTGATGAGATGTATTTAACATGGCCTTCAAGTTACCAGGAACTTTTGAAACCAATATTCCCTGGAAGTATACCTTTCATAAGGCGTAATTTTCATAATTTGGTGAGTTTTCTATTTTGGAATTCTATCTGCATCTTTTATAAAGATATCACTGTTTTTTTTGGTACTACCTTGCTGTTGATAATGAGGCATCTGAGTAATAAGGAAGTAATTGCCTAATGTAATAAGCTTGAGGTGGCATGGCTGACTAGTTTTCACAAGCTAGCAGGGACACATATCCTGCCTTTTATTGTTTTATCCACATGTACCTTTATAATACCAATATTAAGTTGATGGGTTACTGTTAAATATTCTAAAANAGATATCACTGTTTTTTTTGGTACTACCTTGCTGTTGATAATGAGGCATCTGAGTAATAAGGAAGTAATTGCCTAATGTAATAAGCTTGAGGTGCCATGGCTGACTAGTTTTCACAAGCTAGCAGGGACACATATCCTGCCTTTTATTGTTTTATCCACATGTACCTTTATAATACCAATATTAAGTTGATGGGTTACTGTTAAATATTCTAAAAGGAATTTATGATCAAACTTTTCTTCTATAAGAATTAATAAATTTCAGTACATTTAAGGGAAAAATACACAAATACTACTTTGTAATCTGTGCATATAAATGTTCATTATTACAGTGTTAATTAATCTTATAGAAATTTAAACTGTGGAGAAAACATCTAGGGCTTTTATAGTTTTTCACATAGGAAATGAGTATCTTAGTTCCTACAGCAGATGTTAAGCCATTATTTTTTTGGTCAAAATTCAATTTGTTTCTTTTTAAAAAAATTTATGACAGAAAATCCAGTGAATACTTAGAATAAGGTATTTCACTTCCTGTTAAAAAAACAAAAAACATTTACTTTGAGCTGTGCTTCAAAAAGAAGATGAGTAATCTGATTAAATTTCAAGTATTATTATATTTGGGTGGGTAGCTTTTAGAAATTCTTCATCAACTGTGAAACTTTTATAT
>SJYV01020618.1:7915-26994 GCA_006410875.1 Neotragus pygmaeus
GAAAAGGGGACAACAGAGGATGAGATGGCTGGATGGCATCACTGACTTGATGGACGTGAGTTTGAGTGAATTCCAGGAGTTGGTGATGGACAGGGAGGCCTGGCGTGCTGCGATTCATGGGGTCGCAAAGAGTTGAACACGACTGAGCAACTGAACTGAACTAAACTGATACCCAGGTTTTACAGTCCTAAGAAGTGGCATCAGAAAGCAATTTTTACATTGACAGTTTCAGGTCCTCTTAAAAAAATAAAGACTAATTAAATGAGTAACATCTTTCTTAAGAATCAAGTGGGTATTTTGGGGAAATGGCAGCAGAAGAAGAACTGAGTTTCTCAGGTTTGGTTATGTTTCCTAAACTTTTTCAGTTTGAAGGGAGCTCTGCATAGTTTTAGACTTGTCATGGTTTGCTCTTAGAGAAAGAGGAGGTCCAAGTTCCCATGATCTCTGATAACTAGGAGTACAGGGCACACCTGGCGAGCTGGGAGGGAGGGAGTCTCAAGGATAAAGGTGACCCATGGGGCAGCTGAAGGGTCCTCTGAATGTCACTCCCTACCACTGAGTGGCACCTAGGAAGGAAAAGAGGGAGGTAGCCGGGGAGGAGAAATCATTAATAACTGGCACAGAAGAAAGACAGTGTGGTGTACTGGGAAGAGATGGGATCAGGAGCTAATTTTTGTCATGATGTCTTTCAGTTCCTGAAGCACCCAACACATTGCTAAGCTCCCTGGGTGATAATAATACAGTCAGAAGATTTCGTTTCTGGCCCTTAAAGTACTCATAATGTAATCTGGGGAAGGAGAAAATGAACAGAAGTGAGATAACCAGAGAATGGTGAAATGCTAGCCTATAAGCCCTAGGAGTTGGGTGGGAAAATCTGGATGGAGTGATAGTGCAAGATGCAGTTAAGAAGAAGCTTCCAGAAGTTGAGTAAATGAATAGTGCAATCAGGCCCATGCAGATGAACTCCTTTAGAGGGGCAGATTCAGAAGGATGTTGCTGGTGGCCTGGCAGGAGAGAGAACCCTGACAGACTGCTTTGGAAGGGTTGGAGTCAGTGATGAAAACACAAGAGGACCAAAAAAGAAAGAATGAGAAGCAAATAATCCTCAGTTGTTTTCACGCCTGAAGGGGCTCACTGTGGCATGAAAATCAACATGAAAACAGACACATCACATCATCCAAGCTGGGCACTGTGCAGGCATTCCTTGGCCTAAGTTTAAAAATATTTATTAACTCCTTGTTAGCCTCTCAGTTTTTGGAAGAGAATATTTAACCTGATGATAAAGGGGTGAGAAGCACTGAATTATGCATATCAGTCTGATCAAATATTTTGTCCCAGATCATGAGTTAGTGATTGATCACTATGCTTTTAGATGTAGTTTTAAAGATAAAATTATATAAATATTTTTTTGAAATATGATTTTAAAATAAATTTAACAAAATGATTTTTGTGAAGTGATTGTGTACAATGAATTATTCATACAATGAATTATTTATCTTTTTCCTCTAATATGCAATAGCTAAAGAGGAATATTTTAATAAATAGCATTATGTTTCTCATTAAGTCATATGATAATTCTATATTGAATTCCTGCCAAATTGATTAAGCTCCAAACACAATATATTTAACAAACACATCTGGTATTTTGGTTCCCTTTTGAAGGAATAATCTCAGTAATAGGACACTGACATGAATTGATAAGAATAAATATTTCATGGTCTTTAAAAGTTACATCACAGTTCACTTACCTCATGTGAAAAACTCATAAATAATTAAAACTCAATTATACTTGTAAAAATAAATAACAAAGTATGCTGCTTTATAAATATATTTTATTATGTTTATTTACCTAATAGCTTTTTACCAAAATCAGTAATTTGCAAAATTTCTTCTCAACATTAATGTATACAAAAGGCATTATTCTTAAATTATGTACATAAGGTTTTTATTGTTCTCCTGTTATTGCTTTCTCCCTAAAAATTGGTTTTGTAAGTTATCAAAAATTTTCAATCATTTATAAAAAACCAAACTTAACATTTTAAAAAAAGAGGTGAAGAGGACCTAGGAATATACCATGGAAGCTCCTTATGTATACACTAGTTATATTTACATAAGACTAAGAAGTATGTATCATGGTCTCTGTTCTACAGAGGAAACAGCTCACTTAAGCTTGCCCATATATTAGAATGGCATACCTAGATACCTGCTACCCAAAGCCCATTTTCTCTGTTTCATGTAGAAAATGTATACTTGGATGCCCTAAGTATTAGTTGCTGAGTCATGTCTGACTCTTTGTGACCCTGTGGACTATGGCCCACCAGGCTCCTCTGTCCATGGGATTCTCCAGGCAAGAATACTGGAGTGGGTAGCCATTTCCTTCTCCAGGGGATCTTTTCAACTCGGAGGGTGAATCTAGATCTCCTGTACTTCAGCCAGATTCCTTACCATCTGAGCCACCAGGGATGCCCTTAGAGAGGAGGGAAATCCATGTGTCATTTCTAGTGTGGTCTAGAGTTGAGCCTGGAGGTGGGAGTGAGAAGAATGGGGTTTGTCAACCATGCTTTGCTATTAGTTCTAAGACAATACAAGGCAAGCCCCCTTTTGGCTTTATAATCTAAACTTTAAAAAGATGTAGGATTAAACAATTGCTAAGGTATCATCTGTGAACATTTACGAGTCTAAGTGTACAAGTAGATTCCCCATGAGGGAATGACTTAATATGACTGTTCTAATTAAAAGAGGAGGGGGGAATACGAGGACACATATTGATCTCTGTATACAGAAATCCACCAGGCTATAAACAAACAGTTCTGTCACAAAAGCAGTGGCAGCTCTGGGATTTTAAGGAGTAAGGGTTCAGGGATAGCAGGTCTGTCTTGCTACTGAGTACACTGAGCCCACTGCTCTCACTTGCATGGCCTGCATTTAGTCCCCTGAGTGTATGAGGCCTACAAACCACTGTGCTGAGCTGCTACCACTCACTCTGGTTGCCAAGAGAGGTATGAAGGCTGAACACAAGCACAACCTGCTCAGGGAGCCTACATAAACGAGACACCAGAGGTAAGAGAGTATGTGCCCCAGACAGGACAGTCACTACGCAGCTCTGGCTGATGCCTCCCTGCAGTCACCTGCTCTTCCAATCCCTCAAACAGACTCAGGAACATGGGGTTTCGCGCAACATGAAACACCTGGAACCACCATGTGGGAAAAAATGCCAGCTAGCTAGGTGAATCAGACAAAACACATTTGTATCCGCATGTAATCCAGTACTTACCAGTTTGCTTCAGAATTAGCTGATAAAAAAGAAATGCAGGAGACTTAGTCTTAAACATTGAAAAAAAAGGGGGGGGCCCTCGTTGAAGTAGGCAAAGAAAAGGCATTGAGAAAGACCTTTGCCGTTTTATTTGGATAAAGTCTATCACTAATGGATAAGCTCTTACATGTCTAATAATGCTTACAATTTTTGTCAGTATCTATCTGCTTCCTGTAGTCAAGGGGAAGAGAGCCCTTAAAACAAAGGTGAATGTTCCAGTGACACTCACCTAGCACAAAAAACTGGGAGAACTGTGGAAAATTAAAATTAAATTCTATCTCCCAAGAGAGCTAAGGGAAGAAGAATTCCTGCAGTGAAAGGTGATCAAGACAGCTGTAGAAAAGTAAAGGTTAATGGGCAAAACTGCGGGGCTTTCAACATGAATCCCAACGGGAGGTCAGAGGTGTGAGTGAGAGAGCAGAAGACGGAGAAAGAACGGCCAAAGTATAAAAAGAGACCCAAGAGGGAAGGCCGCTCTATCGGGCAGGGCAGTAGAAGGGTAGCCAAGCATTTGAATGTGTGTGTATAGGTGACAGGTGTTCTGCAAATAAACTGTGAGGAACCACAGAAATGTTCTCAGAAGTAAGTCATCACAATTAAAAAAAAAATGTTTTGGGCATCCACTATATCTAAAATACTGCAAGGTGCAGGAGCTTCAAGGAGCCATCAGTCATTCAGACAGGAGGTGAACAGAGCAGGAGTTAGTGGTTTTAAGTGGCAGGGAATCCATCACCTTCCTGGCAGAGGGAGCGGCCTGTTCAAAAGCAAGTGGACCTGACATCTGTGCTCTGTCTACTTCTTATTATTCCCATTTGATTGGGAAGAGAGGCTAAGCTCAGACAGGCTAAATGATTAGCTTCGAGTCACATGCCTAATTATTCACAAGGCTGAGAGTAAACCCAAAGCCTCCTGATTCCCAGTGTGGCATATTTCCTCCTGTACCAAAACCAAGGTATAATGGGTGCAAGCCAGAGAAAACAATAATGTGGAAAACAACAACATGCAAGAAAAAATGCAAAGCAAATATTCAGAACAAATTCTTGATGAAAGTTATGGAACAAAAATGAACTCTTCTGTGACCTGAAGATNCCTCCTTTCTTGGTTCATCACCGTAAAGACCACTGGCTGGCTGATATAAGATTTTAATTCTTATTATGCAGAGTTACTTTGTTGTCTTTTTTTCATTTGCTTTTGTACCCTATCTTTGGGTATTTGTTTTTACTCTGCCTTCTGAGAATGACTTCAAGCAGCCTACAAAAGCACATATATATTTGAGATTAAAATGTGTTTTGAAAAGATGAAGCATCTCTCACCCTGTGTGACATGCTACACTACATGAACCAAAAAGACTAGAAGCGTATTGTGAAGTCAAACTGGGCTCACCAAAGCCTCTGTTCCCAGAGCTCTGATGTCAGCAATGACAGATAATGGAGCCAGATTCCCTGCAATTGAATCCTGGTTCTGAACTCGGTTCTGCACTGCCATGCCATGTGATTTTAGCCAAGTGTCCTCTCCACTTGAGGCCTCAGTTCCCTCGGCTGAAGTAAGGGCTATTAAAATAACATCCACCTTAATTTAAACAAGGTGTTGGAACAGTACCTGGCACAAAAAAAACCTCACCATGCCATCAAGAAGGAGCATTCGTACTACTCATAGTAATGTTTCAGCATCAGCCTGGCAAAACAGTGATTCAAAAGTAATCTCTTGGTCAGGATAAGCCACATGAGTTGTTTTTGTTTTGACACCATCTCCATTTCCTGTTTCCTTCTCAGTATATTTCTCCTTCCTCTTGTCAATGGTGAGTATCCTCACCATCCTAGTGCTCCTCAGGGGGAGGGCCCCATACTGTGGTCACTGACAAGCCAAGCTTTACCCTTGGAAGACTGTCACCAATCCCTACTCAGAATTTAAGAGTGTCATAGATTTTAGGTATACCCTGAAGGGCTTATTTCTATCATGTAAAGGAGAATATAGAAAATTGAGTGGCTTTTAACCTTGATAAAAGCCTTCTCTTGGCATGATGAGTAACAGTGTGTTGCAAATCTGCCACTACTTCTGTCTCTTGATTCCAAACACACTGGTTAATCAGTGGGCTCCAAAGGAGAGAAGGCAGCATTGTGTGAATGAAGGAGCTGAGGGAAGGTACAGAGACCATTCTGGACTACAGCATTGTCAGGGAAAAGCACTGGGAAGGCACATACAAGGGCATTCTGGGTTAGGGAAATTCTGGCAGGGATCTTGTCTGAAAAGCTCTGGCATGAGAGCAACTGCCTCTTGGGGAAGCAATGAGAAGGAGTAGAGAAAAAGAAGATGCCAATTGCCCTGGATATCTATTGCTGCATAAAGGATGACTTCAAAATTCAGTAGTTTAAAATAATGACAATCACTTATTTTGCTTCTGAATCTGTAAGGTGAGCAGGACTCAGCAGGAAGGATTGTCTCTGAACCACATAGTGGCAGCTGGGCAGTTCTACTGAAGCTGGGGAATCCAACTCCAGCACAGCTCATTCACATGGCTGAACTTGGCGTCAGCAGTAATCTGGGCTCGGTCCTCTCCATGTGAGCTTTTTCACAGAGATGTTTAGGCTTCCTCAAAGCATGGAGGCTGGGTTCCAAGAATGAGTGTTCCAAAAGACAGGAAATAGAAGCTTCCTGTCTTTTAAGGTTCAGGCCCAGAAACCGGCACGGCAACATGCCACTGTAGCCTGCCAGTTAAACCATCCTCAAGCTTAATCTGGTACAAGCGGAGAGGATGCAGAAGCATCCTCCAGTGAGAGGTGTGTCAAAGAGTTTGTGGCCATCTAAACTTGCCACACTCAGTGGTCTGAAGTAGACTAAGATTTACATAGCCTCTCTCTCTGCTCCTTCTCCATCACCTCAGCAAAGGAGAGGATGGCTCCCTCATAATGATGTGGCCCTTTCTCTAGCCTCAAGATCACAGAAACCCTTCAGTCTCTGAGTTGGCATGTATTAGAACCCCTTCCTCTTGGGGGTGCTGATACCTCTTTGCAAAAATCTACTTCTTGCTGCCCTAAAATTGGTCTTTGTCTCACTCACTAAGTCAGATTAAACTGTAAAAGCAAAATATTACAGCTCTGGGGATGGAGGGAGAGATGCAATTAAATGTACAGTGTTCCCCTCAGGGGATCCTGGGCCTTATTGGCCACCAGGTGACTTTGAATTTTTGATATGTTTCAAAATGATGACATTCTCAACTCTATATTTACAGATAGAACTTAATTACAGATAAGACTTGCTTTTTTGATGGCTGGTAGTAAAACTATCCACATGACATTTATTTAGTCCAAGGCAATGGAAACATGTTAAAAGTCCTTGTAAGAAAACCCTGAATTTAAAGATATCAGAGAAATCTTGTTTTCAGCTATTTCTGCTTCAATATAGATTATATCTATTAAATGCTTCTGTTATTAAGTGGAAAAGTGTATATACCTAAGCCCAAGGGCTATTTTGCTAACAGCCAATTTCCATTATGAGATTTTATAATGGGCTTAAAGAGCAAATGTTCAATATATGATAAAATTAGTTTTTTAAATCCTAGGTTTGATGGGTTCAGAAAATCAAAAGAGTCAGAGGATTCTCAAATAAAGCTAAAAGATAAAGCTGATTTATATGTAGGGACCGAGAGTGGTGACTCCTGTGAGAAGTCTGCCTTTGTCTGGAAGAGAGGCAAGGGGGGCCATTGTACCATGGCTATTTCTTCTAACAGACTGAAAATTTTCTTATAAAGCTCCAGTTCTTAAATTTTACCCAAAGGGAAAAAGGAAGCATGAGAGACTTTAATGACTAATGATTTCTTCTCTAAAAATAAGTCCCACTTTTAAATGTGGCAGCCTGGGAGGAGACAGACTTGCTCCCACAAGCATGGAGGTAGGAGGCTTGAGTGATAGGGTCATAAGCCACCCTTTCCCCACTCGGCACCAGCCACAGAGTTTTCTGTCACACTTCTGGGAACCATCCCAAGTCAGAGTTGCTTCAGGATGGGCACAGTGAAGCCATCATTTCACATCAGACCTAAAGGCGTATCAATTCTTCTCTCAGCAGAGCTCAGAAGGATGACATACTGCATTTAGTGAAGGCTCACATGTTTCTTAAAAGATGATTCATCAGGATAAAAACTAGGACAATAAAATTCTACAGAATGGCTCTGCATCTCTAGGTACTTTGGGATTAAACTAAACATGAGAAATAAAATAGACTCTGTCTAGACTGGAAAAAAAATATATATATATAATGGTAAAATAAAAAGAACCAAGTAAATGATTAGCTTGTCACAAGTTCTTTGTGCTGGGGAGTCTCAATAATGGTCAAGCTGAAGTTCAAATATAAACTGTCAATCCAAGATGGTGTGTCCATGATTTAGGCCATCACTACTCAAAGTGTGGTCCATGAGACTGGCAGCATTAGCATCACCTGACATGTTAGAAATTCAAATTATGAGGCTCCATCCCAGACCTACAGACCCAGAATCTGTGGCAATGGGGGCCAGCAATCTGTGTTTTACTAGCCCTTCATATGGTTCTTAAGCATGCTAGTGTGCAACATGCCTCAACTTAGACTGTGGAGAGAGAGAAAATGACAAAATACACATTTGGTTGACTCTCAAGAATGCATAATAAAAATGAGGCATAATTCATGTGTTATTTAGGTACTTGGGAAATTGCCTAAAGTTTGATAGGATTTGAGTAAATGCTAATAGATGAAACTTGACAAGTTCAAAAATCATTTACTAAAATCACTCATCCCCAAATTACTAAAGGTGTATTCCACACTTCAGGAAATAGTGATGTAAGTTATGTATGGGGTTTAAGAATCTAAATAGTACAAGGAAGAAGTCAGGCAGAGTGCTGGGGCCAGCAGAACATGGTCTTGCCCCCTGGACAGAGGAACACCTGGGCCCAGTACAAAGGTCAAGAGGCTAGGCTGGGCTGGACAGAACATGTTCCCCCGGCAGCAGGGCCAGAGAGTCCACACGGACATAAGGGGGCATGTGTAGATCATGGACAGCAAGCAGAAACACAATCAGAAGCTTGAAATCTAACCTATTCCAATTTGGTTTAAATTTTTATGGTGAGACAGGAAAGATTCATGACTGGAACCTCAGATAAGTTAATTATGTTAGGAACCTATGTGCCTGAAACACCAACACTCAGACCTTTGTCTGCAACCTGACATCAGGTGTAGTTTTTAATAACTGTACATATTATGTTAAGGATGTATGTTTGTGTGATGATGGGTAGATAAAACAGGCACAGGGAGAAGAACCAGTGAAAGGAACCCGGTGACAAATGGGGAAGGAGACCAACAGTTCCTCAGTAGAATCTCAATATGTGTTTGTCGAACTGAACGAAATGGATGAGAATACACACACCAGGTTCTAAGTAAGCTGTGACAGATCACTTCCATTAGTCCAGTGACTGTCTCTGTTAATCCTATCATATCCCTATTTTACAGATTAAGAAAACAAAGTTGACACAAGCTAAAGCAAATCAGTCCTTTCAGATCTCAGGTCCTCTTCCACTGTCTTATGCTTCAACAGGTAGGAGGAATGTCAACGGGTAACCCAGCTCAATGCTCCTGCTACTCCTGGGCCATCACAGTTTGGGTTTTTGAGTTTGAGTTCCTGGAATAGGTGGGGGTGGGGGCGTTGATAAGAGTAACTTAAAGTCAAAGTAGCTTCTAGAATAGTGAGTAGACACCTACTCAGTCCCTGCTTATTTTACTATAACTCTACCCAGTATTATCTCAGGGCCTGGGTCTTTGGGAAAGAAGTTCCAATCCCCACCTTCTCTGTTAGTGGGACTACTGAAATATATGATTACCATGGCAACTCTGTAGATAGATATTATGTCAGTGTGTCTTTATGTTCCAAATCCTATCTCCCAAGGCTTGAGAAACTCATGCACAAAGGACTCAGTCTTGCATTCCCAATGCCTAATACTATAAGATACACAGTAATTTCTTAGTAACAGTCTCTTGAATGAATGCATGAATCTAGACCTAACCTCACAGGGGATTCCTTCTTGTTTCCAAGGGATTGTTCGCATTCATTCATTGAGCATCTACTGTGTACAATGCACAATTCCAGGAAGTGGGGGATACAACAATGAACACCAAAAAAGGCTCTCAGTTATCAGCTCTACTGCATTCAAATTACGGTCTTAAAAACTGGGAATGAGGTAGAGAGGAATAAGAATGTACTAAGACCACTTCTGACTTGTAACACTGCTTAATTTAACTTGGCTTTTCTGTTATATACTTGCTTTAAGTGAGTCCATCGCATTGTCATGTGATTAGATGGACAATTCTAAGAGAAACGCTACTGAGTTTCTCAGAATTGCTGACTTGATACACAACCAAAGCCACCTGCCTATGAACAAACCCAAGAAGAAAACAGATTCTCATACCCACATGAGCATAAGCAGGCAGGGTATTAATTCTGTGTATCAGTCATGCCACATAAAGGGGAGTGAGGGGCCCACAAACTCGCTGGAGATCCAGAAAGTTAATTAAAACACATTCTTCATTGTCCACAATTTGGGTAATAAAAATGCCCTACAAAATGCACTGAGAAGGAACTACAATGCTCTGAGGCTGCATTTTGCATCTTCCTTTCTGGTACTGAGAACAGGTCTCTGGGGAGCCACCTAATCTTGAGTTTAACATGGAAATTTGTATGTCAGTGGATGTTCCACAGGCCCCTGTAAAGAGTGACAGGTACAAATACTACTATTTACTCCCTAATTCTGGTTACACACAGACATTACATGCATGGTGAACTCCAGATCATATTTTCTGAAAGCCCAGGTGTTTCTGCTAGTCTGCCAAGAATGGCAAGTCAATCTTCATTCAAAACCAATCAATTCAGTCACTCAGTTGTATCTGACTATTTGAGACCCCATGGACTGCAGCACGCCAGGCTTCCCTGTCCATCACCAACTCCAGAAGCTTACTCCAACTCACGTCCATCGAGTCGGTGATGCCATCCAACCATCTCATTCTATGTCATTCCCTTCTCCTCCTGCCTTCAATCTTTTCTGGCTTCAGGGTCTTTTCAAATGAGTCAGCTCTTTGCATGAGGTGGCCAAAGTACTGGAGTTTCAGCTTCAGGATCAGTCCTTCCAGTGAATATTCAGGACTAGATCTCCTTGCAGTCCAAGGGACTCTCAAGAGTCTTCTCCAACACCACAGTTCAAAAGCATCAATTCTTCAGCACTCAGCCTTCTTCACAGTCCAACTCTCACATCCATACATGACCACAGGAAAAACCATAGCCTTGACTAGACGGACCTTAGTCGGCAAAGTAATGTCTCTGCTTTTGAATATACTATCTAGGTTGGTCATAACTTTTCTTCCAAGGAGTATAATTAACATTTGATTGGTGATTTATTGGTGGCATATTGCTGAAGAGCCATGTAAATCATCTCTTGTGGCAGGAATAAATAGATAATACAAAAAAGTATGAACCGAAAGGAAGATATAATTAGTGACCAAAGTTTTCTGAAAAAATACGATAGCCTCATGTTTCACTTTCAGAAATACTACAGTGGAAATTTTCCTTACAGTTGCCAATCTGAGTTTCTCAGGATATAAATTCCTAAAGAATAAGAAATCAGTTCTCAGTATCTAGCCTGTAGCAAAATTGATTGAGCACTGGACCACGAGTCAGAAACCCAGGCTGAATTCTCAGTTCTCCCTTTTTCCGTGTCCCAGGCTAAGCTGGGAAACCTCTCCAAGCTTCATCTACCCCATCCATGAGTGAGGATGTTGACCCTGCCTGCTGTCTTTCCCCAGCCATTGGTGAGTGCCCAGTGGTAGCCTTTAAACTGCGTTCTCATTAACAACAATAGTGATCAAGGTAATAATACATTTAATAGCAATTTAAAGGCAGCCATGGTGATTTTAATGCAGAAAGCATTATTCTAGAGCCTGGACAATAGATGGAGTGAAAGCAGCAGAAATCCAAAAGTACGGTCCTGGCCTGAGCAGCGGCTCCCCTTTCCTCCAGCCAGCCTGGAGCGAAGAGAATTCATCTCGGCACCTTCGGCTCCAGCATTGTGGAGTCTGCACAATGTGGATGTAGCTGGCAGGTGTAGAGGCAGCAGTTTCCATGACTCCAATAAATTAACGAGTGTTCACGGATGTTTTGCAGCTGCCCTGGAAACAGGCTTGCAGTTTTGAAAAAGAATTATCGCAGCCATGAAGAAGGGTGTTGGTGTCATGTGTGTGCATGTAAAAAGCGTCCTTTTCAAAGCCTATCACTTCACCTGCCCTGAATAAAAGCAATGCCAAGTTAGGCCGATGTGTTTTTCTTTCCTTTCTTTACCCCTCCTTGAACTTATTTGACNTGGTATCACTGCTCTCCTAAATCAACATTTGTCCACACTCATGAAGTACCTGAGAAATATATGGTCACTTATATAGTCTCTTATTTCTCCAGGTTGCCTTCTTTCTTTATGTAAACTATCTATTACCTATCACCTTCCTAAATTTTCATTTATGCTTCTGTATGATTGTCAAGTAAATCATCAGAAAAGACAACTGACTGAGACTCCTGCATTTTCAGCTCAGTACAATATCATGTGGTCGATCTCAGATGAATATAAGGAACAATACACTGGATATGGTTGTCTCTCAGACTGTATTATAGCTGTTGTCATGACCAACCTTAACTAAAGAGAATGCTTGCTCACTGAGTGTAGCTGCTGTATCAGGGAGCCCCATGCATGTGGAGCGAACTCTTAGGGTGGGAGGCATGCCTGAAGTCATTCTTCTGTTCTAGAGAGGCAAGCAGTGCATATATCATTTTATTACAGAACTTATCAGTAGAGTCAAGAATAGCACCTGATCTTCGAGCATATTTGCATTCCTGTAGCTAAATATATGAATATTCACATAGGACAAGAGAAACAGAAACTGTAAAATGGCTTATATCAGTCTTTAAAATGCATCCAATGAGTTACAAATTGAGTCAAGATGAAAAGTAGGATTTACAGAACCATTCATTCGACAAATTTTCATGAAGGTAGGTGTTTGAGAAGCAACAGACACAATTTCCTAGGGAAGGAACTCACATACATGAAAAGAATGATAACTCAGCATAGCAGAGCTAGCCAGAGGGTGCTAAGGGTGCAGAGAGAGAAAAGCTATCTAAAGCAGTTTGGGAAAACTTTCCAGAAGAAGGCGATGCCCAATCTCAGTCTTGAAAAGTGGGAATGTAACCTGAAGAAGTGAAGAGATGGACTAATGTTCCGGGCAAGGAAAATGTACTCCAAGGCAGCTACTGTGTTCAGGAAGGACTGAAAAGAGGATACTCAGAAGCTGAACTCAGCATCATGCTTGACAATTTGGCTACAAGTAAACCAACTGTTTTTGGTTTGTTATGATGTTGAACTTTTCTTCTGTTAAACAGTATTGTATATTTATGTCAAGTTACCTTTTATTAACCTCTGATACATAGATGACACAACCCAAATGGCAGAAAGTGAAGAAGAAATAAAGAACCTTTTGATGAAAGTGAAAGAGGAGAGAGAAAAATCTGGCTTAAAACTCAACATTCAAAAAACTAAGATCATGGCATCTGGTCCCATCACTTCATGGGAAATAGATGGAGAAACAATGAAAACAATGACAGACCTTATTTTCTTGGGCTCCAAAATCACGGGAGATGGTGACTGCAGCCATGAAATTAAAAGATGCTTGCTCCTTGGAAGAAAAAACTATGACCAACCTAGACATCATATTAAAAATCAGAGACATTATTTTGTCAACGAAGGTCCATCTAGTCAAGGCCATGGTTTTTCCAGTGGTCATGTATAGATGTGAGAATTGGACCATAAAAAAAGCTGAGCACCAAAGGATGGATTTTTTTTTAACTTTATTTTACATTACAATACTCTATTGGCTTTGCCATACATCGACATGAATCCACCACAGGTGTACACGAGCTCCCAATCCTGAACTTTTGAACTGTTGTGTTGGAGAAGACTCTTGAGAGTCCCTTGGACTGCAAGCAGATCCAACCAGTCCATCCTAAAGGAAATCAGTCCTGAATATTCATTGGAATGACTGATGCTGAAGCTGAAACTCCAATACTTTGGCCACCTGATGCGAAGAACTGGCTCATTGGAAAAGACCCTGATGCTGGGAAAGATTGTAGGTAGGAGGAAAAGGAGACAATAGAGGATAAGATCGTAGGATGGCATCACTGACTCGATGAACATGAGTTTGAGTAAGTTCTGGGAGTTGGTGATGGACAGGGAAGCCTAGCATGCTGCAGTCCATGGGGTCACAAAGAGTCAGACATGACCGAGCAACTGAACTGAACTGAACTGCCTTTTATTAGGCTCTTACTGGACCTTATCTTTATTTCTCCTGTAATTCTAACCAGTGCTCTCGGCATATTTTAAAGTAAGAATTGAAATCCAAATATACTTTATTGGTTTTTTTGTCACCTTATCTCCATGTAACTCAAAATCTTCACAGATATTTTCACAGCTCTAGTCTATGCCAAACTAATGGGAGAAAAATAATCCAAACTTGTATCAAAACCTACAGAAAAGATTTTATGTGGTTGGAGCAGAGGGAGGGCAGAGCAGAGATGATAAAAGAACTGAAGTAGGTAAGATAAAAAGTAAAGTGGGTTTTTAAAACTATCATTGGAACATACAATTTGGCATAATTCAAAAGTAATAAATCTGAGGAGGCATATAATTTTATCACTTCAAGCTTAAGTCTCAAACACGGACCTTTTAAATGCCAGTAAAAGTTAAGATCTTTTTCTCAAAAAGTAGAGCATTCAAAGCACAGAACATCTTTTCAGGATGTGCTCTGAGTGTTGACAAGGAAAGGTTCATCTTTACCACTTTCTGAATATCACTGATGGGCTCCAAAGACAGACATAGCCATCAGCGGCATGCACAGATGCTCATAACCATTTGAAGAAGAGGTTTTTAGTTGGTGGGGCTGGTGTGCTCCATTTGCTAATTGCTTCCTCTGTAATCTCCCATTCAGACTCGCTTTCTGCCTCTCTAGTCCCTGATGTGATCAGCAGCGGGGGGCACAGATCCAGTTCCCACGAGACTGTTACAGGTGCACACGGCACTCTGCCTGTGCAAACTCATCTTGCCAGTGGTGAATTTGTCAGTGACTTCCGTAACGTGCCCCATCAGGTTTCAAACAGGCTTTAATGACCTCTTGAGGCTGCAATACACCCGATGTTATTTGTCTCCATGTACATTCTTTTGTCAGGGGCTATAATAAAACATTTATTCAACTTGAAAGTTTTCTGACCTAATTGTTAGTATTTCTACGTTCATTTATGGCGTTGGGCCATTTCCACTTCTTGAGTTTCTTTAGAACACTTGTATCAAAACCTACAGAAAAGATTTTATGTGGTTGGAGCAGAGGGAGGGCAGAGCAGAGATGGTAAAAGAACTGAAGTAGGTAAGATAAAAAAGTAAGGTGGGTTTTTAAAACTATCCTTGGAACATACGATTTGGCATAATTCAAAAGTAATAAATCTGAGGAAGCATATAATTTTCTTCCTTGAGTTTATTTAGAACACTTACCATATAAGCCAAACTGAATTATTCAGTTTTGTTCTGGCACAGCCAGCGATGTCTTAATTGCTTTTGGATTGAGTGGCAGGCCACGGACAAATACGGCACCTCTCAAGGGAACCTTGAGGACAAGGGTAGAGGTAGGTTATGGGCACCCTGGATAAAGTGATGTGCTAGGTGGGGTAGTTCCACAGATGACCATCTTCCAAGGCTTCCCCAAGGAGCAGCAGGCAGAAGCGCTTTCTCCATGAGATCCTTATACACCAGCAGTCAGATCATCAACTGTTATTTACTGTATGTCACACAGACAGATGAAATGACAGAGACTCATAGCCCATCTAGATAAGGACCCGGAGCCATCCCTACATTAAAAAACCAACACAGATTTCTCTTTTTTATTAAAAAAAAAGAAAAAAACATCTTCCCAGACAAATGGAAAAGCACTAGTCAACTAGTTCTTTTAAGTGACTGTGCAGCTGTTCCCAATGCAAGCTGTTCGCAAAGACAAGATGTTTCCTAAAGAAGCATTCAGAGTTTGCATAACTATTCATGAATCCTAAGAAATGAAAGTTTTGGAGGTAGGATATGTCAAGCTGACAAAACAATCATTTCTCCTCTGAGCATGAGCAATCACATTTCCTATGAAATAGATACAATGTATGGATTTACCACAAAAAGGCTTTAAATTTTAAAGGTGCCCTTTTATAGGCAGAACTTTAAAAAACAGGATTTTAGATGACAATTAGGCAGAAAAGACTATATTATCATAGTCAAGATTTTAGTACAAGGTTAATACATGTGGTCACCAAATTGGACTTGCCATCCCAGACCTCTCATCTTTGTTCCAGCCCCAGACTCTGAGCTACAGAGAGCCATCTGGATGGCCTGCTCTCACCTCAAATCTGAAAAGGCCCAAAGGGAAAACTCTTCATTTTCTTATTAATGATAAGAAATACAAAATACCCATACAAAAACAGCAATGAAAACAAAACAAAGAAAATGTTTCATTCTGCTTCCCTAGTTTCCAATTCGTTCTAAAGATTCCACCATTATCATAGCTTCAATCAGTCAACGCGTGCAAGGGAGATCTAGATGGATAAGCCACATGGCCAGCCTCTANAAAACAGCAATGAAAACAAAACAAAGAAAATGTTTCATTCTGCTTCCCTAGTTTCCAATTCGTTCTAAAGATTCCACCATTATCATAGCTTCAATCAGTCAACGCGTGCAAGGGAGATCTAGATGGATAAGCCACATGGCCAGCCTCTAGAGCACAGCATTAAAATGTGTCATAATTTTTGTGACAAAATTATGCATAAAGTATCAGGGAATGAAGATTAGCAGCATCCAGCAGGAGGTCAGAAGATCCTTTGAGAGAAGACAACACTTAGGTCAACACTCAAAGGACTGAAAGGAGAGGAGGGCATTCCTGGCAGAAAGGAACAGGTATGAAAAGGAAGCATAAAATTTCATGGTGAGTTGCAAATAAGTCAGTGGAATTACAGGCTTCCCAGGTTACACTAGTGGTAAAGAACCCACTTGTCAATGCAGGTAGATGTAAGAGATGCGGGTTCAATCCCTGGGTCGGAGAGATCCCCTGGAGGAGGGAATGCCAACCCACTCCAGTATTCTTGCCTGGAAGATTCCATGGACAGAGGAGCCTGGCAGGCTACGGTCCATGGGGTCGCAAAGAGTCAGACATGACTGAAGTGACTTAGCACACATGCACAGTGGAATCAGAAGGCAAGACAGATGTAGGAACCTAGCAGCACAAGGACGGAAATGTGAGCAGACCATGAAGAACTCTTTCTACTAATAAATTTGACCTTTACCCCAGTAGGGAATCGCTTGAATGACTTGTCCAGATGCATTTAAACAAATTATACCAGTTTTGAAAGTTTGGATTATTGCTCAGAAAATATTCGCTGAACCTCCCTTCTACTTGGAGTATATACGTCCCTGCCCCATTGACTTGGTTTTTGTCGTGTATCTTACTTTGAACAAAGGGATACAACTCTAACAAAAGCTTGAAGTACACTTTGCCCTATGATGGCCAGGTGAAGAGCATACTCTAGGAAGCCTCTGTCCCTTCAGCCTGGGCCATGGGACCCACGTTGTAGACGTGAAGCCTGGAATTCAAAGCCTGGGCCGTGGACTCCGAAACATGGAACCAAGCCCCACCACGTTGCAGCCTGAAAGAGTCACATTAGCCAGTCCAAAGACTTAAGAGCAAGAAAAAGAAATGTTTTTTAGTTGTTGGTGGTGTAGTTGCTGTGTCTGACTCTTTGTGACCCCATGGACTATAGCCCACCAGACTCCTCTGTCCATGGGATTTCCAAACAAGAATACTGGAGTAAGGTGTCATTTCCTTCTCCAGGAGATCTTCTCGACCCAGGGATCAAACCTGCATCTCTCGCTTGCCAGGTGGACTCTTTCCAACTGAGCCACCTGGGAAGCCCCAAATGCTTTTAGTTACAGACCACTAAATTTGTGAACGTTACACAGCATTACTACAGCAATAGATAACACATGCATGTTGGGAAATATGACAAATTTTACCTTCTTTAACCTTCTACTTCTTACAAATCCAAAATATCAAGGTGATATTCTTACAGTCCCTTGTTAGAATTGTATTACTGGAACAGTATCTGAATCAATATTTCTGAGTCTGGTTTTGCTCGGTTCCCATGCATCCTGAAGCCTAGTATAGACTACTTTTCTTAAACACCACCTTCATATCATATCTCATGTCAAAATCTGCAAGACTTCCCATTACACAGCCTTACAGCTTCAAATGCAGATGTTTCCAAATACTACCAAGTAGTTTAATTCCTTCACTGTTTGGACCCCAAAGTAATTTTTATGCCATATCTTTGTTCAGGCAGAACTTCTCCCCGTCAGCCTCATTTAGAATATTCACTATTTCTTTTCAACTCATCTACAAAGCTTCATTTTATGCCACCTTTCTTCCATGTAGTAATCACCCTTCCCAGACTTCTTAAAAGTTGCAAGGACTACATGTTTCTATGACATTTTTAGTCTATATTCCAGGAGACTTTGTCAAGCAATGACTTTGTATACATGTGTATCTTACTTTCCCAAGTACCTTGAAATCTTCTAGAAAGCCAGAACTACATAAAATTTTACTACATTTTCTTGTCCCCCTGCCAAACTCTTTGCAGAATGGCTGGACACAGTAGGCAATAGAAATTCATTTGATACCCTAAAATAAGTTTTCACTTGTTCAATACACATTGATTAAGCCCCTACTCATGTACCAGACATTATGATATGTGATGGCTGAAAAAAGATGAATAAGCCATCACCTATGGCCTCAAAAGCTTTACAATTTACAGCAACAACAAATATACAAAAGGAAGCATCACTGCTTCCCTCTGAAGGAATCATGTTTCATTTGTTGTATATATTTTAACTGTTTATACCTATTGCCAGACTAAAAGGATTAAAGAGGAGCATGACAGATGCACTTGCTGAAGTCACAGTCATGGCTTACCCAGAGAATTTTCCTAATTGCCACCACTTTGGGAACATGATTGTCAATCCCTACTTATTTTCTCACAAAGGCAGTGAGGAGGAGCCAAAAGTTCATCTGGGAGGGAATCTTCTGCTAAAGCACACTATTTATAGTCTTCCAGTTTACCGAACAAGTCTCCCTTCTCCACCCCCCCACCCCCGTCATCTGACAAAGATGTAGCAACTTCCCTAATTTATCAAAGAGTCAGTGTATCACATTACAGAATCAATGAACTAATTGATGGAATTGTGTTTTCTAGGTATACACTCTGCTTTTTTTTCTTTTTATAAATGGAGATTCAGTACCTAAATAACTGCATCTTTATACCTGGCACATTTGGGGTAAAATTTAAGTCCTGTTATTGATTATGAACTAGAACTCAGTAACAGAAGTTTAAAGTAAAATTGCCAAAAGATTCTGAAGAATAGTCTTGATGCATTTACCAAAGGTGAAATTTAACTGAGGACCACTTCCAGCCTTCTGTATGTCAGCCACATTAAAAAAAAAAACTTTTCATTGAAGTACAGTTGATTTACAGTATTGTGTTAGTTTCAGGTGTATAGCAAAATGAATCAGTTATACATATACACATATCTACTCTTTTTTAAGATCATTTTCCATATGGGCCATTACAGAGTATTGAGTAGAGTTC
>SJYV01020624.1:0-10070 GCA_006410875.1 Neotragus pygmaeus
GGCACACAGCCTGAACCTCAGCACAGGGTGACCGCAGCACAAAGCCTGGACCTCGGTGCAGGGCAACCGTGGCACACAGCACGGACCTCGGCACAGGGCGACTGCGGAACACAGCCTGGACCTAAGCGCAACTTGACGGCAGCCATCAGCCCGGACCTCATCACAATCTGACGGCAGCACACAGCAATTCGAACTGGGCTCCCAGGCACAGGGCGACCACGACAAACAATCTGAATCTCAACAGGTAGAAATGTGGCACACAGCCCGAAACTGGGAGCAGGGCAACCGCAGAACTCAGGCCAGACCTCGTCACAGGGTGCATGTGGCACACAGGCCAGAATTCGGTGCAGGGAGACCACTGCACACAGCCCGGACATCATCACATGGCGACCACGGCACACATCCCAGACAAATGCAGAAGGCTACCACGGCACACAGCCCGTACCTCGGTGCAGAGCGACCGTGACACAGAGCCCAGAACTCGTCGCAAGCCGAGTGCGGAACACACTCCGGACTTCGGCGCAGGGCAACCATGGCACACAGCCCGAACCTCAGTGAATATCGACCGAGGCACACAGCATGGACCTCGGCATAGGGCGACCCTGGCACACAGCACGGACCTCGGCACAGGGCGACCCTGGAACACAGCACNGGGGGGGGCAATGGGGAGGGGAAGTGGGGAAGGTGGAGGGAAGGCAGAGGACAGGGGCCAGGGCCCTGGGAGCAGTAGAACAGCCTCCAGCTCAAGACAGCCACTGTGCCTCCACTCTGCCCGCACCCTGCCCTTTCCTGGGGACCCCAACCCCTACCCTGACCCCTGCCTCAGGCTACCTGATCTGGCTGGATCTCCTCTAGACTCCAGCTTCTGGTCACTGGTTCCTCGCTCTCTCTCCAAGCCTCCATCCCTCTTTTTTTCCAGATTCTCTTCCTCTGGCTCCCTCCTTGCAGAACCTCTCTTTCAAACTTTAGTCTTTCCCCACTTTCCGACTTCTTCCCTTTGGAGGGCTGTGTGGTCCAGGCCTCGGGGGAGATGCTGTGGGAGGCTCAGTTCCAGGTCTGGCTGTTTCTGCAACTCCTATGGGCAGCTGCAGGTAAGATGGGGATGACTCTCTGGGAGGGTTGACCACCAGATCCATAGCAGAAATTCAGCGGGGAGCTCCCGGTGACCACACAGATGCCAAGGTCCTTAGATTGGGTGGATTCTCCTATGCCTTCCTCAGGGCCATTTTCAGCCCCCAAAGCCTCTCCTCATCTCCCCCTTGGCAGGGAAGGGGTAGAAACGCAAAGTTTCCCTTCTCCCCAGTTTCTCCCTCGGGAAACACTGAAGCTCCTCTGCTTTGAAGTCTCTCGGCTCATGGCCCCTCCCCTTGGCCTCTCTTTTCCTCCCCAGTGGAGGCTCCAGAGCCCGGGGCAGAGGTCCCAGTGGTGTGGGCCCAGGAAGGGGCTCCTGCCCAGCTCCCCTGCAGCCCCACAATCCCCCTCCAGGATCTCAGCCTTCCACGGACAAGACAAGTCACTTGGCAGCATGTACCAGAGAGGTATGCACCCCAAACTGCGATGACAGGGACCCCCGATTCAGCGGTAATGGCCTCTAGATTTAGGCTCTAAAGCCCAAGCCAGCCCTCTGTAAATACAGAGGCGCCCCCCCATTCCTGCCCCTCCCCCCATCCTCTGCAGTCTGCTACCCTCACACCTGCATCCCCAGGCAAGGCTGCCTCTCCGGTAGTGGATGGTGCTGGCCCAATCGGAACGAGGGGACAGGATGGTTAGCAGTTCAGAAATCTTCCCTTTGGGTGGGCTCCCTCATCCTCAAGGTGTGGTTGGACTGCCTCTTCCCCGGGGTTTCTTCCCCTCGGATTTCTCAGTCCCATCTTTCTGTCCCGTCCAGTGGCTCTGCGGCGCCTACCCCCGGGGGTCCCGGGCCCCGCCGCTACACAGTGCTGAGGCTGGCCCCCGGAGGCCTGCGCATTGGCAAGCTGCNTGCCTCTTCCCCGGGGTTTCTTCCCCTCGGATTTCTCAGTCCCATCTTTCTGTCCCGTCCAGTGGCTCTGCGGCGCCTACCCCCGGGGGTCCCGGGCCCCGCCGCTACACAGTGCTGAGGCTGGCCCCCGGAGGCCTGCGCATTGGCAAGCTGCCCCTGCAGCCCCGCGTGAAGCTGGAAGAAATGGGCCTCCAGCGCGGGGACTTCTCGCTGTGGCTGCGCCCAGCCCGACGCGCCGACGCCGGCGAGTACCACGCCGCCGTGCGCTTCGGGAACCGCGCCCTGGCCTGCCGCCTACGTCTGCGCGTGGGCCAGGCGGCGGGTAGGTGGGGAGGGGACGCGGGGAGCTAGGCTGGGAGGAGGGCGCCCGGTATCCCGCCGCCCAGGAGGCAAGAAGGGCAGGGCAGAGGCTGCTTGTGCTTCTAAGGATGCACCTCAAGCCCTGCCGGAGAGCTTCCAGCCCAGGGGCGGAAGGGGGTGGTGAGCCTGCCTGCAGGATGGGAGGTGCCCCCAGACTAGCACGTGTGTTGGGGGGAGGGCTCGGTGGAGAGATCGTATCACCCCTTGAGCTCTCCTTCCCCCACCCACAGCTGGAGTGCCAGGGTGGAGGAGGGGAGGCACCCCTTGGAGGGGAGACTGAGGGGCGAGTGACTTAATTTAGATACCTGTAACTCAGAGAGTGGGCTTAGGGAGATCCTCAAGCAAGACCTGGAGAAGGGGAGGGTAGCCCAAGCCAAGTGAACTGGAGGCGGGGGGCGGGGGGGAAATAGGCACCGGACTCTTGGGCTTGTATTTGAAGCACCTCCAGGGACCAGGCTCTGGGCTGGGTAGGTGGTCTGGAGGAGGGTTAGCGGGGAGAAGACAAGGANGAGGGGGGGGGGGGGGGGGGGGGGGGGGGGAAATAGGCACCGGACTCTTGGGCTTGTATTTGAAGCACCTCCAGGGACCAGGCTCTGGGCTGGGTAGGTGGTCTGGAGGAGGGTTAGCGGGGAGAAGACAAGGACGTCTACAACCAGGCACCTGTTCCCGGGAGCTTCCAGCTTAGCTGACCTGATGTGTTGGACAAGCAGACTGATCAACCTTCTCTGTCTTTGTCCAGTGACCGCCAGCCCCCCAGGGCCTCTGTGGACCTCCAGTTGGGTCGTCTTGAACTGCTCCTTCAGCCGCCCTGACCTCCCAGCCTCTGTGCACTGGTTCCGGGGCCCAGGCAGAGTCCCCATTCAGGAGTCCCCACATCACCACTTAGTTGGAAACTTCCTCTTCCTGCCCCAAGTCAGCTCCTTGGACTCTGGGACCTGGGGCTGTAGTCTCACCTACAGAGATGGCTTCAATGTCTCCATCACGTACAACTTGGCTGTTCTGGGTAACTCCTCCAGTCTGCCTTCATACTTGACCACAACCCCTTCCTGCCCCCTGACACCTTCTGCTGACTTCTGAGCCCCCAGATCAAGTCTCTGGCAGCGGATGACACCTGTGATTACACTGGGCCTCGCTGTCCCACCCCTTTCTTTTTCCTTTATGGCCTTTCCTCAGCTTCTCCCCTTCCAGCTTTTTCTTCGGCCATCCAGCCTCTCTTGCCAGCCTTTGGTCTTCTGCTTGCCGGCCCGTATTTGGGCATTCTTGGCATCCTTTGTTTATCCACCTTGTTCTGCTCCTTAACACCCTTCAAACCGGACCACTTCCTTCGTGTTTCTTCCCGCCTCCCCTGCAGACCTAGTGCTCCAGCCCCTCTGTACTCCTCAGCTTTAACTCGGGGTTCCCTTTTCTCCGCAGGCCTGGAGCCCCGAGCCCCTCTGACAGTGTACGCTGGAGCCGGTTCTAAGGTGGAGCTGCCCTGCCGCCTGCCTCCCGGTGTGGGGATCCAGTCTTCTCTCACTGCCATGTGGACCCCGCCCGGGGGAGGCCCTGATCTCCTGGTGACTGGAGACCAGGGCAACTTTACCCTTCAACTGGAGGCTGTGGGTCAGGCCCAGGCCGGGACCTACACCTGCCGCGTCCACCTGCAAGGGCAGCAGCTCAGTGCCACTGTCACTTTGGCAGTCATCACAGGTTAGCAGGTGGGACAAGACAGGAAGGGCAGGTTGGCTGGGCAAAGACTGGGCAAGTCCACTCATGATGCCAGCCCCCTGGGCACAATTGTGCGGGCTGCCCCCTTGGCCTCTTCTTTTCTCGCCCCCATGTAATGAACAGAAACTGAAAATCTCCCCTGAGTCACTGGATGAATGTTCCACCCTTCTGTAAGGGACTCCCCGGCTCTGAATTGGGGGGAGGGTCAGAGAAGTTAGAAGGAGAGGTCACAAAAGTTTGAATGTTTCCAAACAAGTGGAATATTTATTTTCAGAATTCTTGCCCACTTTGGAGCCAGGGATTGAATTAAAGTTGCAGGAGGGAATCTGGACTGGGGGGAGTTGATAAATCAGTCCCTTAGTCAGTAAATAGGGCTTCCCTGATAGCTCAGTTGGTAAAGAATCCACCTGCAATGCAGGAGACCCAGTTCGATTCCTGGGTCTGGAAAATCCGCTGGAGAAAGGATAAGCTTTCAATTCCACTATTCTTGGGCTTCCTTGTGGCTCAGCTGGTAAAGNGGCTTCCCTGATAGCTCAGTTGGTAAAGAATCCACCTGCAATGCAGGAGACCCAGTTCGATTCCTGGGTCTGGAAAATCCGCTGGAGAAAGGATAAGCTTTCAATTCCACTATTCTTGGGCTTCCTTGTGGCTCAGCTGGTAAAGAATCTGCCTGTAATGCAAGAGACCTGGGTTTGATCCCTGGGTTGGAAAGATCCCCTGGTGAAGGGAAAAGCTACCCATTTCAGTATTCTGGCCTGGAGAATTCCATGGACTGTATAGTCCATGGGGTTTCAAAGAGTCAGACATGGCTAAACAACTTTCACAGTCAGCAAATATTTACTGAACGAGGGCTTTTCAAGGCAGTGTAAAAGAAACATAGGAGAAAACACCAGACTCAGAAAGAATGTGTTGATTGATCGGTAACTATCACTGCAGTGCTCATCTATAGCCACTAAATAGTAGTGCCACATAGGTAGTAAAGAAGCCACCTGCCACTGCAGGAGACATAAGAGATGCTGGTTCGATCCCTGGGTGGGGAAGATCCCTTGGAGGAGGACATAGCAGCCCACTCCAGTATTCTTGCCTGGAGAATCCCATAGACAGAGGAGCTTGGTGGACTATGGGCCATAGCCTTGCAAAGAGTCAGACATGACTGAAGCAACTTAGCATGTATGTGTGCACATAGTAGGTGCTTAATAATGTATATTGGTTGAATGAGTAAATGAATCTACTAATAAATAACCCATATCTCGAAGACCAGGGCTGATTTTCCATTTGTTTCCCATGTTTCTCTACCTAGATATGGTACCCACACTCAGCCTCACTCTGAACCCCATCTTTTCCTCATACCTAGTCCTCTTGCTAAGTTACTTCTGCATCAGTAACTCCAGTTGTGTTCTACTCATCCTGAAACCTGGCCTCCTTCCTCCTAATCAGTTGCCACAGTCTACTTGTTCTTTCTATCCAAGGTCATCTTCTTTTTTATTATTATGAATTTTAAAAATATCTACTCACGTCATTGTGGGGTGTGGGGTCTTCCTTGTAGCATTCCAGCTTCTCTCTAGTTGTAGCATCAGAGCTTAGTAGTTGTGGTGCAAAGGCTTAGTTGCCGCATGGGATCTTAGTTCCCTGACCAGGGATTGAAACTGTGTCCCCTGCATTGGAAGGATGATTCTTAACCACTGGACCACCAGGGAGAAATATTGTTGTCTGTGTTTTACAGAGAAGGAACTTTCTCAAAGTCACATAGCTGGGAAGAGCCAGGTGGGGCTAAACTCGCGTATCTATGCCATCAAGTCCTCAGCAGCCTGAACACCACTGTTAGCTCAAGGTCCTCCATCAGTTGTATCCTCCTACCCCATCCCTCACCACGTGGCTTCCAGGTGCTCTGTCTCTAGACCTGGGGATCGAACCCGGGTCTCCTGCATTGCAGGTGGATTCTTTCCCATCTGAGCCATCAGTTGGTCTGCTTTCTAAACATTCAGAAATGGGATTGGATCCATTTAGGGGACACAGATGTAAGCCATAGCATGGAGGCAGAAAAAGTGCAAAGTCTTCTGGGGACCAACTCACGTGACTGATATTCAGGTTCTAAGTCTTTGAATAAAAGTCATGAAAAAGAATCTGAAAACATACCTGTTTATGTGATCCCTCTGGGCCAGTTTGAACATTCCCCCCGAGGCAGTAGGGAGCCTGGAAAGTTTGGGGGTAGCAGAGTGACCTGACCAGAGCTTTGTCTTGAGGAGATTAATTTGGACTTGACCTCGATCTCCCCACCTCAAGTTCACCCAGTCAGAGCCCAGGTGAATCAAGACTTGGGTGGAACCTATCCTTTCAAGGAACGGGGTCAGGTCCCCCAAAGTTCTCTTCCCTCTATTTTTCCAGTCACTCCCAAGCCCTACGGATCATCCGGCAGCCTGAGAAAACCCTTCTGTGAGGTGACTCCGGCATCTGGACAAGAGATCTTTGTGTGGAGTCCCCTGGACAAGCGGTCTCAGAAGAGTTCCCCAGGCCCCTGGCTGCTGACACCAGACGCTAGACCCCTCTCTCAGCCCTGGCAGTGCCGTCTGTACCAGGGGCAGAGACTTCTCGGGACCGCGGTGTACCTCTCTGAGCTGTCTCATCCAGGTCTGAGACCCACAGCGCCACAACCCCAGCTCCAGACCAGCCTCCTCTATCCCACTTCCAGACCGAACCCCACCCCATCTCTTCCCTTTCCAACCAGGGAGCTGACTACGGGCTCTTCTCAAGGCCTGACCCACATCCATCACGAATTAGCTGAGTGACCCTGGACGAGTCCCTTAAACTCTCTGGGGTTCATTGTCTGTAAAATATGGGAGTGTGGCTAGACGTCCCTCCAGCCGAGACCCCGTGTGTGGTGTGTGTGTGTGTCTCTGTTCCAATCCTGTCCTCTCTCCGTAGGTGCCCAGCGCTCCGGGAGAGCCCTGGGAGCGGCGAGAACAGCTCCCCTCCCTCTCCTCATCCTTGGTCTCCTCTTCCTGCTTCTGTTGGTGACTGGAGCCTTTAGCTTCCACCTTTGGAGAAGACGGGTGAGCCGGGAACCTCCGTCCCCCGTCCTCAGCATGCTGTCTAGCACCTCTTTCTGAGGAAGATGATCAAAGCGGACCCTGAACTTGCCTCAGAGTCCCTCTTCATGAGCCTCTGCACTCCAGGGATGCCTTGGGCCCGAAGGACCCAAGGAAGGCTCACGGGGCGGGGTGGGGTAGGGGGTGCTGTGAGGCCTGGGACCAGATGGGCAGGGCAGGGGCTGGGAAGAATAGCTTCTTCCCTTTCCCTTTTTCCTCCTCCTACCCTCCCTGTCTTCTTCCCGCAGTGGCGACCCAGAAGATTCTCTGCCTTAGAGAATGGGACTCACCCCTCTCAGGCTTCGAGCAAGACAGGGGAGCTGGAGCCAGAGCTGGAGCCAGAACCAGATCCGGAGGTAGAACCGGAACCAGAACCTGAGCTGGAGTCTCAGCCACGGCTGCAGCCGGAGCAACCCTGACCTGCAGCAGGCAGCCACCCTCATCTCCGCAGCTCAATCCAAATAAACTCCCCGTCAGCAGCAAGCCTGAGTCTGGCCCCTTCTTGCCTAGGGGATGTTCTGTCTTTGCCCAACCTCTGAGGCTCCCTCCTCACACCAGCCTTCTGACCTACTTTCCCCAGCCAGGCTCACCTCTTCCCCTTTTCCGTTCCTGGTTTCTTGGAGAGTCTCTCTTCCTGGTGTCTCTCTCTCTGTCTTGCTCTTTCTCGCTCCTGAGTAGTCCTTTTCCTGAACATCCGAGAAGCCCTCACTCCTCTAGCCCGTTCCTCCCTCCTTCCCCTCCCATTGTGCTGGCTGCCCTGGTTTCCTTTAGTTTTGCTGTTTTGGCCCCACTATGTGCGCCTGACCCCCAGCACTGTCCTTGGCCTTCTGGCTGCAACACACACACACACACTCTTGGAGCAGCCCTGCCAGTTGAGTCCTCTCCGAGACGGGGGTCTCTCAACCTTCCTGAGTGGCAGCCTCCACCCCACCCCCATGTTCCGCAGCCATGGGCGACCCGTCTGTTCCCAGGCATGAGAACACACTGCCACCCAGCGGTCACTGTGTGTCACACACCACCGGAGGTCACAGAGCCGGGGCAGATGAGCGCTGCAGGGACCCGGGACCAGGGGGCTCAGCAGCTGGTGGGCTGGCTCTGGCTCTGTGGCTGCACTGTCCATGGTCTGCACATGAGCGTGACCCGGTAGCGGTCTCCTGCCTTCGGCACCCTCAGGACGCATCACTGGGGCCCCAGGGGGGTCCTGGGAGCAAGTCCCCAAGTGGGGAAGAAAAGCAGACACTGGCTGCCGCTAAAGCTTCAGAGGTCAGGAGACCCGGTTTCTGATCCTGGATGAGCTGATGTGACCAGAGCTAGTCTCTGAGTCTCAGTTTCTTCACCTGTTAAATGGGATGATGACACACCCAAAGGGGTTGCTGCAAACATCAGATGATAAAAGGGCCCAGCATCCATTTGTGAAGGAGGAGACCAGCAAGCCTGCCTGTCCCCCTCCGTCTTTCTGTTTGTCGGTCTAAGAGGGGAATGTTCCTCTGGGGCTTGAAAGACAGTGCTTTAGCAGAGCACACGCATACACACACACACGCACACACACACAGCGGGACTCAGCCCAACCGTACCCAGAGGGACCCAACCCTCCGCCTACAGTGTGTGGGCACCCAGCCTGGACTCAGGCTGAAGGGTCTGTCACCCTGGCTGAAGGGGAAACACAGGGCAAGCGGGCAGGAGTGGTTGTGCAGCAGCGCACGGACGTGGGTTGTTGCAAAGGGGCAGCCTGCTGCTGTCGCCTACCCCCACCTCCTGCCACTTCCCGACCTAGTGTGCCCTGCTCAGCGACACAGACACAAACCACACAGCTGAAGACCTGTCCTGTGGAGGCACAGTGGTCAGAGACTTGGGGACAGAACCCGGAGAGGGGCCTCTTCATGGCTGCAGAGCCCTGGTGGGGAGGGGCATCGGTTTGAGAGCACCTGAGGTCCCCCACCTTAGGATGGTGGTGACTCTTGTGCTGTCACAGGCAGAAGTGCACAAAAGAGGCTCTGGGCTGGCCAGGGATGGTGTCACTGTAAGGAGAGGCCCGAAGTCTCTTTGAGCATCCTGTCAAACACCATCCCCACCCCTTGCTGGGGGGCTGCCAGGAGACCCAAGACCCGCTCCCTGGGCAGGTTTTAAAGGGGCAGGGGTTTCCTGGAAAGTTCTGTGGGTGGCATTTTCCTCTCTACGGGGTGACACCCTCTTGCCCTTTGGGCTTCTGAGAGGAGTCACTGAGGATTCATGGGCTCCGTGCAGGGACTTCCCCGAGTTCCTGCACAAAGGGGACAGGGAGGGGACAGAGGCCACCTGCTCCTCCACCCACTGAGGAAGAGAAGAGCAGAGGGAGGAAGGAAGAGCAGGCAGGGGGTGGGGGCAGGGAACAGCAGCTCTCCTTTGATTAATTCTCCCCTCCCACTGTCTCTGTGGGGTCTGTCCTAGGGCGTCTCACATTCCTCCTCCTGCCCCTCTGGCCCCCACTTCCCAACCAGCAAGATAAGCTTGGACCCTTTTTGTGTCCTCTTAGGGCCTTCCAGGGAGCCAGGCAAATCCACCCTGTATTAGCAAGTTTATCTTCAAACCGATGTTCCAGGCTGGAGGGAGGGGAAGGAGCGACCAGGAGGCAGGGGGCCCATGGGGGCTGTGAGGGGAATCAGCTTAGGTCCTTGTTTAAAAGGAAGGGAGAGGAATTCCCTGGTGACCTAGTGGTTAGGATTCCAGGGTTTCACTGCCGGGGCCGGGGTTCAAGCCCTGGTCTGGGAACTGAGATCCCACAAGCTGCGTGACACAGCCAAAATAAAGAAGGAAGGGAGTGTATTAGTCGTCCACTTCCGTGTCACAAGGGTTTCAGAAGTAACGAATCCACCTGCAATGCAGGAGTTGCAGGAGATGCAGTTTCCATTCCTCTGTCGGGAAGATCCCCTGGAGGAGGGCATGGCAACCCACTCCAG
>SJYV01020625.1:0-10317 GCA_006410875.1 Neotragus pygmaeus
CGCACGAATACCTTTTTATTGGGACGACGATAAGTCCGTATCTACCGGAAGTTGCTTGTGTGTTTCGCTTCTTCAACTTACCCAACCAGTGGGCTAGCAATCACATCCTTTTCCAGTCTTACTCGATGGCAAGTCTTTGAATGTCAAGGTGACAAGCAGGGGTGGGAGTCCAAGGGAAAAGAATCAAGCGCAGTTGGACTATGTGCTGCAAAGACAGGAGTGTAAACCCTCCTGAGGTCACGGCCCTGAGAATCGGCTGGCTTCAGATGCCCTATGTTCTCTCTAACACATTTGTGAATTCCCGCCTCAAGAAATACTGAGATCATGGGCCTTGATGCCTAGAAGTTGCCACTGCAAAGGGAGATTTTTCCAGAACTACCTCTGTTGTCATCTGACATGGAGTTTTGTAAAGGGTGAAAAAGTAAAAGGAAGTATATCTAATTTGGTCTTTATAAGCTCCATGCATCCTCACCAGGGTTGAATAAAGTGTTTTATTGAGAAATAGTTTTTGGGTTTTTTTTTTTTTTTAACAGTACAGGGATTTGCTCCAATTTGGTTAAAAATCATTTTTTAATCACTGATCAGATTCACACTATATCACTTGAGTGTAAAGCGTCACTCTGTTTTGCTAAGGAAACCTGTGAGGCTGCTCTGTAAATCCTTTCCTATGTCCTCTCCTTAAGCACTGCTGGAAGCATCACGTTACCACGTAGAGAACCCGGTCTGTACAACACAGTTTCATTGAAACCATTAAATGGACAATTTCGTAACTCATGCTGGCAACACCGGAGCCTCTGCTAACGAACAAAAGTCAGCACAGAACTTCGAGCTCAGCTACACTAGGCAATAACCACGTCTCCAGCAGGATCCGTTGTCACATTCTGTCATTCGATCTATGGCTGTTTCACACAAAAATGTGACATTTAATGTTGGTTAGTTCCTCTCTCTTGAGGAAAAGTTCTATTTTCAAACGCTTAACAACCACAGACACTTTATCATCAGAGCGGAGACCATGGTACCTTAAATCTCAGCGTGAAATCAAGCCACCGCGTGCTGTGGCTCAGCTTGCCCGCTTCCACTCTCTTGCCTGTGACATCACTTTTTGGTGGCCGGTGTACCAATTAGACTTCACCTCAGGTAACTCTTCAAAAGAAAAAGCCTAATCATTTTAATGAGATGGGCGACATCGTAGGGGGAAAAAAATAACAAAATTAAAGTTGATTTTAACCTGCAATGAAAAACAAGCCATGGGCTCTTTCCATGTGCAGTTTTGGACGTGGTACAATGGATGGAGGGAAAACAAGCTGAACCAGGGGAGGGGAAGGGGAGGAGGGCAGCAGGGAAGTCTGCCTGAGTTGTTTTCAGCCAAAGTCACTTCTAAGTAAAGGCTCATGGAATGAGTTTAGAATTTCATAATACTGCCGACAATTAGCTACACTCGGTGTCAGGCACCAAGAAGTAAAGCTTTAGAGAGAATTCTTGCTTTCTTTCCTTAGCCTGTCTCAAAGGTCAAGTCTTCACGCTGACAATGTTTGAAAGAAAAAGACACTTCCCATTTCTTTTTTTCTGTCCTAGTAAATAAATAATTTTCTCCGTGGCAAAGAGCCTAAGGAGGGAGACAGAACTCCAGTGTTCAGGTCAGTGATTTTATTTTAGTGGTGATTTTTTTTTAATAACTTTTCTTTCAAATGAAAGAAATTGAAACAAAGATAGGGTTGGGGAAGGAGGAGGAAAAGGAAGAAAGGAAGGAAGGAAAAAAGAGGGACAGAGAGAGGGAGAAGAAAGAAATAAAAGAGAGGGAGGAAGAAAGCCTGAAAAGAGCCCAATGAACCCAAATGTGGAGAATGAAGCGGCAGCAATACTCCTTCTAAATTCACCATCTTTTCTTGTGTGCTTGTGGTTGTTTTTCCTCTTTCGCTCTGATGCTCTGTGAGTTACAAGGACAAGTCTGAAAAAGCATTCTTCTGTCCTTCAGAGAACAAGCCATCTCTCTCGAATGACTAGTTAGGAAAATACAGAAGAAAAGAATACAGTCAAAAAAGCACTGACCGAGCTGGCTCTGCTCTCAGTAAGCGTTTTGGGTCTTTTGGGGTCCAACCAATAAAGTTTGGGAGATGAAAGACGAGGTTTTAATCTGCTTATTCTACCAGGGGAATTGCTCTTTCCTGATTCTTTTTCTTCCATTTTTATCTGGACTTTTTGGTCGAACTTTCTGCTGATGGATCAGCATGTCTTACAATGAATGCTTGCTACTGAAAAATGCTCAGTGGCAATTAAATCTGTTTGCCTTCAGGGCTCCCATAAACTACTCACGGAAGGAGGCTTCTTCCGCACTCGCTTCACAGCTCAGAAACTTGGCAACAGAATTGGGAGCCTGTGCGTGCACACGAGCATCAACATTTCCTCACCCGCAATCTTACACGTGCGTTTTGGGGGTGTCTTTCCTCTGACTCTCATTTATGGTTCTTCTCTGAAGTTGACTTTCAACTTTCATTTCCTGAACTTCTGGCCCCATGGTATAAAAATTGCATTCGCAATAAGGATTCTCCAAACTGACCCTTGGCTTGTATCACTGAAGGGCATACCTCGCTCTTTCCCTGGGGACTGTGTTCTTTCGTGTGCAGAAGTATGGGACGGTCCTCAGTGCGTCTTTAGAATGCAGCCGGCATCTTCCATGAATGGTCAGGAAGCCTTCTGCCATGGAGGCTGAGGCGATCGTGAATCTGCCGGGATGCTTCTCCCTCGGTTTTCTTGTTTCTTGCCATGATTAGTATGGAGACCGTGGGCCCGAGCAGCCCATCTGTTCTTGCTGCTTATTCCTCACTGAAGTCAAGCCTAATGAAGGATGGCTCTCCGAAGGTTCATAAGTTTGATTTGCATAGCCATTCAAAGTTTGAATATCCATCAGAGTTTCTCTGGCCTGGAAATCAGGTTAGAGATGCCATGAGATTATGTCCTCATGGGAGATTTCTCTGAATCAATCTTTCTCTCTCTCTCTTTTCAGACCAGCTGGAAACAAACTACACACATACACACACAAAAGGCTCTCTTATTTCTCTTTTCTTTGTTTTATTGGGGCTATCATTCTATAGTGAATATTGTTTAAAATTTTAACTTGATTATAAGTGTGTTAGAGGTCTCTAAATGCTGTCAGATATTGACCTTGAGAATCATTTCAGATCTGACTTTTTTTGGTCATTTGTATATCACGTAAGTCACAGGAAAAGAGATAATTGATGGAAACAGGTAAATCGTCTCTGAACTGAGCATGCACAGACTCTGACTTGCATTTATCACAAACTCAAGACAACCAGCCCGCGTTTACATTTACAGGAAAGACACATTATGGTATTTCCAAAGTAAATCACGTCCCTACGCTTCACCAGTGCTTGAATTGCACTTACTGGCATGTTTCTCTGGGTTTTGTACTAAGGTGGTTCTTGCTCTGTCAACTGTCCCAGTCTCAATAATCTGCAACTTTTCTTTACCAAAATGTATGTCTCCTTTGGGCCTTCCATTTATTTATTGTAGTTTTAAGAACTATGTTATTTATATGTATACAAATTTACATGTACTGCATGATAAATATATTCAATGTGCTATTCCCTTGGGGCTCAGCTAGTAAAGAATCCGTCTGCAATACAGGAGGCCTGGGTTGGGAAGATCCCCTGGAGCAGGGAAAGGCTACCCACCTCAGTATTCTGGCCTGGAGAAAGGCTACCCACCTCAGTATTCTGGCCTGGAGAATTCCACAGACTGTATGGTCCATGGGGTCACAAAGAATTGTACGCGACTGAAAAGTTGATATTATCAATAAAGATTAAAGTAAATCATTTTTAAACAGATATGCTTATATTCTAAAGTATGACTGATTAGGTAGATTTGAAATCAAAATATTTTATCATACTGCTTTACTTATTTAATTTTACTTTAATCTAGAATATGTAGAAATCTCACTTCTTTATTATTTACTATGGTATCAAAATGACAATGTTTGGGAAATTATTTAGAAATTATATACAGTGTGAAATTATATTGATATAAATGAAATTAAAGTTAGTCAAAATGTGATAGGAAAGGCTTTACCTTTTTTTGAGATATAAATGCATAAATTTAGGTTACCAACAAAGACCCTTATTCCTAAATAACCAATAAGCTTATGAAATGCACTCAGAAGGCCCAGTCGTGATTGCACTAAGTTTTCAAGACCTTGATTAAGTGTACATTCTGATCCAGCCCCCATCCCAAGAAGTCAGACCAAAATTACTGCCAGTGCTTTGATGACTGACCCGTTAGTCTATAAGCATCAGGACTCGTTTCCCCCGAGAAGCCCAGCCAGCTCTTATTTAGAACTTAGATGGGTCATTTGACTTATTTTTCACTTTTGCTTTCTTATCTTTTAACTGATAACAAGAATCTGGCTGATGGTTTTTCAGAAAAACTCTCCACACTTAGAGTATTAAATTGGGGAGTGATTCTTCTCCCTAGAGAAGAATCAACACTACAGGAGCCAACAGAAATGCACCATGGCTCCGCAGAAGTGAAGCTTGAGCACTATCATATTAAACATTAAATATTGATACAGCTTCCAAAAGCAATCTCTAATATATATATTTTGATTAAAAATACTGCTAAAATGTCAGTTCTGATACTCTGATTATAGTTAAAATAGATCTAGGAGATTTTAAAAATCCATCAGAAAAAGACCCTTTCAATATATAGAAATAATTCAATTTCCCTAAATGAATAAACAAAGAAACAAACAAACGAAGTCTTACATTAAAAAGTCCCTTCTTGTCTTGACTTTAGTTACTCACACCAGATATCACCCCGGCAGAATGGTTTTCAAATCAACTCGTCTTCACATATTAAAACAAGGACCTGCCCCTCTGCCCTTGACTGGTGTCCAGTCTTGAAGGATGAGTGAGCAAGTCTTAGGATCGCCTCCCTCTTCGGGTCTGAGATGAAAGAAAGGAAGTAGATCCACCAGGCAATCACCCTGAAGATGTCCTTGTCTGGTTCCAGACAAAAAGCACATATTCTATTTATTTTCTTAAGAGTAATTTGCTTAAACAAATTATATAAATGTACCGAATTACATGTTTACATAGTAAATTAAATAATAATAATACTCAGATTTCCAGTTAAGATGCTAATTGCAGCTTCCAAAATATACTTTAAAATAATTATTTTCTCTATCTAATAATTATTATCAAATTACCTGGTGCATACTCTACCTCATATAACAGGAAAAGTAAAACTTAAATATCATTAAGCAAAAAAAAAAAAAGCTCAGATCCAAACAGCCCTTCAAGTTTATAACACAAGAGCATTTTCATTCTGATAGTTGTCCCTTAAACTGATGCAAATTCAAATGTTGTTTTTATGAGCTCCAGTTTTATTTTTGAATCATCTCTGACAAAATTATTAACTCTCTTTAAAGTCCTTAACGTAATAGTTTGCATTTATAGACATTGCAATTTGGTAAACACTAACCGTGATGTTGGAGAAGACTCTTGAGAGTCCCTTGGACTGCAAGGAGATCAAACCAGTCCATCCTAAAGGAAGTCAATCCTGAATATTCATTAGAAGGCCTGCTACTAAAAATGAGGTTGCAATACTTTGGCCACCTGATGCAGAGCCGACTCATTAGAAAAGCCCATGATGCTGGGAAAGATTGAAGGCAGGAGGAGAAGGGGATGACAGAGGATGAGAGGGTTGGATGGCATCACTGACGTGATGGACATGCGTTTGAGCAAGCTCTGGGAGTTGGTGATGGACAGGGAGGCCTGGCGTGCTGCAATCCATGGGGTCACAAAGAGCTGGACGTGACTGAGCGACTGAACCACAATAGGACTAATAAGTAAACCACAAACACTGAATTGAAGTAAGAAAGTATGTGCGTAAAAGCTATAGATACAGGGACCTAATGTTTGTATTTAGGGTCCGAAATAACACTGTATCTAAAACAGTCTATCTGTTAAGACCACCCCTGTTCCTTTGAATACTGTGGTCCTGTGGCATTCCTTTTTCTTGCCCTAAAAGACACAGCTCAGAATTCCAGTGTGGCTTCATTGAATGAAAGCTTTCTTTAGAAATAAATTTATAGGATGCATCTGTCTGTGTGTTATTTACTTATAATCATTTTTAGTTACAACTCAAATCAAAGAGAACAATTACCGTTTTAATTTATAGTTTTATCAACATATTTCATTCTGAGTGGTAAATAAAAGATACATTTTGTTGACTATGAAAATAATCTCCATGTCCTCACTGCATATTTTTTCAGCTTTATGGACACACGTGTCCAGCATTCGTTTTTTGTGTTTTTATTCCACGTGTCCAGGATTTGAATGGCAGCACTCCACAGCAAAATGACTGAATACCAATTTGCCTTTTTGTCTTGCGTGAAGCCTTGGAGTTTATTTGGTGTGAGAGATAACTAATCAACTCTACCCCACATGGGGAGGAAGAAGCCGAGACACACTGTCAACGTTCTGACAATGCCCGGTGACCTGGGAACGGGCCCTAGGAAAAGCGTGAAGACAGAAAAATGGCTCCCCATGGAAGAAGTTAAGAATTTCTCTAATAACAGAATGAGTGAGCAAATCAAGAGGACCACGGCTCTGCTACTGTTTAAAAGACCCCAGATAACAGTGTAAACATCTCAGGGAAAGAACTATTTACTTCCTCTATTATCCTTGTGGGTGAAAGTTATATTAATCGTTTGGTGCCATGAATAAGAGTCCTTTCACACAGCGCGATTTTTCCTTGTATTTCAATTCTCTCAATGTATTCGAGGCATTTACTATATTTTTTTCAGAGAATAAAGTGAAGGAAGAAACGCATCGTCAAATACTTTCTGATAATGATCCTTAGAAAATTCCGACTCAAAAAGGGGAATATCTTCTTTGTTGGGAGTAAATCTTTGAAATGTCACTGACAAGAGAAAGAAGGGGATGTTCACATTACATGTTTGAAAGAAGAAGGAAGAGGTCTTTGATCTTTGAGTTCTGGACACCAGATTCAGCTTATAATTTTATTAAAACCAAGAAGCCGTGGAAACCCTGAAGCAGCAATGTTGTCTTGGTTAATGGGTGGTCCCTAAATCAGGGAATTAGCAGACGTTTATTAGAGTCCAGGTCAAGCACTAACAAGCTAAACATTTTTAATGAGTTGTTTAATCTATTTAAGCATCATTACTAACAACAGAATAAAAGTGACCTCTTTCAGAGATGGAGGGAAAATAATATAGCAAAACAAATAGCAAATAGAAATATCTTTTGAAAAATTAAAACTTTAATTGAACTCTCCAGTTAGTAATCCTTTTGTCACAGGAGTATATAGTTTTCAAATAAAAAATGTTTGCATAATTGGGGAAAAATCCATAATATTTTTTACTTCTCTCATTATCTTCTAAAGTGGAGACAAAGCTTTTTCCAAAGTGGGTTGATTTTGCTACCGCTAGCTGCAAGATGCCTAAATTCATACTCTCAATACTTAGTATACTGTACAATAAATTTTTAATGCAGAATATTAAAATCCATACGTTTATTCAAACATATTACCAAAAGACTGCAATGTATTTATTGGTATAATGCTCAACATAAGAAAAGGAAACAGAGTTGTAATCCATTTATCCCACTGGCCCCATCTAGTCCAGCCAATGATTATAGCAGATGTGAATTAAATGTCGGTATATTTGCAATTAGACTAAAAGACAGCACTGACCATATCTGGGCAGGGGCCTGCCAGCTTCGCAAATGTTAATGCCATCAGAGTCTGGATTATGCAGTCACCGTTGCTATAATAACATGCGTTTGCTGTCAGCGCTCCTGTGTTAAAACAAATTAGCCAGATGATTAATGAATATCAAAAACAGCGTGTGGATTCTCTGTGCTGAAGTCTCACCCAGTGTGAAAGCCACTGGCCTCCAAGTCAGTGAGATAATTTCTGGATCAAATCATGCTGCTGTGGACTTCAGAAGCATGCAGAAAAATGTTTCCAACCACTGAATTGCGTTTGATTGCAGGATAGCATATGCTCCTCACTTCATAACAGATGGAAGCCAGAGTCGATCGTATTTGTTTTTGTTCCTGTTATTTGTTTTTAGGACAAAACAGGAGATTATTTCATTAAAAAAAAAAAAAGAAGAACCAATTTGATCCAGAGTAAAAAGTGGGAGGATCGAAGAGCTATAATCTGATAGACTGATTTTGTAACAAATACTACTCTGGGCTTCAGTAAGAACTGGAGATCTGCAAATACCCCTCTTTCCACTTGCTTAAAAGCAGACATTCTCTAATTTTCTTCTTTGCAACCAATAAATGTCCAAAGGTAAAACATAACAATGCAAATGAAATTAACCTTCTTAAGACTGTTGCTGCTAAGTCGCTTCAGTCATGTCTGACTCTGTGCGACCCCATAGATGGCAGCCCACTAGGCTCCGCCATCCTTGGGATTCTCCAGGCAAGAACACTGGAGTGAATTGTCATTTCCTTCTCAATGCATGAAAGTGAAAAGTGAAAGTGAAATCGCTCAGTTGTGTCCGACTCTTCGAGACCCCATGGACTGCAGCCTACCAGGCTCCTCTGTCCTTGGGATTTTCCAGCAAGAGTACTGGAGTAGGTTGCCATTGCCTTAAGACTATTAGGTCACATTTATTAAGATGAAAACCAAAATCCAAATACACAGATATAATATATATTGATATATTGACAGTAATATTTATAATTTTGTTTTATATTTATAAAACCTTGTATATATACATATGCATATATACACATATATATTACACTAGTTATGTTATATGAAAATATTATTTTATATATCTATGCATGTGCATATGTACACAATTTGGAAGTCATTATCCATTATCACAGGAAATAGCAGAAACTTATATTCACACTCAATAATTTTGCTACTTTAATTCTCAAAAAGGTATTTAACAGAAGTAATAAAACGCCACATTAAGATGTCCCTACGAAAGCTCATTCTAAAAGCAAAGATGGGAAGCAAGCCGGTATTTAACCTTAAAGGAAAGGTTGACTAAATTTTATTAAATCAATATGATTTGATGTGCCATTTCTATGGTAAANAGTCCAGGTCAAGCACTAACAAGCTAAACATTTTTAATGAGTTGTTTAATCTATTTAAGCATCATTACTAACAACAGAATAAAAGTGACCTCTTTCAGAGATGGAGGGAAAATAATATAGCAAAACAAATAGCAAATAGAAATATCTTTTGAAAAATTAAAACTTTAATTGAACTCTCCAGTTAGTAATCCTTTTGTCACAGGAGTATATAGTTTTCAAATAAAAAATGTTTGCATAATTGGGGAAAAATCCATAATATTTTTTACTTCTCTCATTATCTTCTAAAGTGGAGACAAAGCTTTTTCCAAAGTGGGTTGATTTTGCTACCGCTAGCTGCAAGATGCCTAAATTCATACTCTCAATACTTAGTATACTGTACAATAAATTTTTAATGCAGAATATTAAAATCCATACGTTTATTCAAACATATTACCAAAAGACTGCAATGTATTTATTGGTATAATGCTCAACATAAGAAAAGGAAACAGAGTTGTAATCCATTTATCCCACTGGCCCCATCTAGTCCAGCCAATGATTATAGCAGATGTGAATTAAATGTCGGTATATTTGCAATTAGACTAAAAGACAGCACTGACCATATCTGGGCAGGGGCCTGCCAGCTTCGCAAATGTTAATGCCATCAGAGTCTGGATTATGCAGTCACCGTTGCTATAATAACATGCGTTTGCTGTCAGCGCTCCTGTGTTAAAACAAATTAGCCAGATGATTAATGAATATCAAAAACAGCGTGTGGATTCTCTGTGCTGAAGTCTCACCCAGTGTGAAAGCCACTGGCCTCCAAGTCAGTGAGATAATTTCTGGATCAAATCATGCTGCTGTGGACTTCAGAAGCATGCAGAAAAATGTTTCCAACCACTGAATTGCGTTTGATTGCAGGATAGCATATGCTCCTCACTTCATAACAGATGGAAGCCAGAGTCGATCGTATTTGTTTTTGTTCCTGTTATTTGTTTTTAGGACAAAACAGGAGATTATTTCATTAAAAAAAAAAAAAGAAGAACCAATTTGATCCAGAGTAAAAAGTGGGAGGATCGAAGAGCTATAATCTGATAGACTGATTTTGTAACAAATACTACTCTGGGCTTCAGTAAGAACTGGAGATCTGCAAATACCCCTCTTTCCACTTGCTTAAAAGCAGACATTCTCTAATTTTCTTCTTTGCAACCAATAAATGTCCAAAGGTAAAACATAACAATGC
>SJYV01020627.1:0-29906 GCA_006410875.1 Neotragus pygmaeus
GCCGGAGCGCTTGCTCTGAGTGCCCGGCTTCACGCATCCAGCTTGCGCTGCTCACCTATGCCACACTCGGTGATACACGCTTCAGGGCCATTCTCTCGAAACATCCCGCCCTCGCCTTCCCCCCCAGAGCCCAGAAGCCCGCCGCGTGCACCTGCACCTCCCATGCTGTCTCGCAGACGGGGCTGACGCGGTCGTGAGGGCCCTAGAGCGACGCTGCCAGGTCGCGACGGGCGCCGCCTACACCCTGAGTGTTCTGCTGGCCGCGGCGGCGCACCGCCGTCATTGCCTATCCCCTGTCTTAAAAGAGGTGGGGTCCCTCAGTCATAAAAGGGAGCACGACACTGCCATTGGAAGAGACACGGACGGAGCAGCTGTCACACAGGGTGGAGAGGGTCAGACCGAGGGAAAACAAGCGCCGCGGGGCCGAGGAACGTGGTACAGACGACCTCCTCTGTAGAGCAGAAGGCAGAGTCCCAGACGCAGAGAGCAGATGCACGGACACCAAGGTGGGCAAGCGGGCGAGGGACGAGCCGAGACGGACTGACGCGCGTCCACTGCTGACACCGCGTGTAAAGCAGACGGCGGGCGAGAACGCCCGCAGAGCTCGGGACAGTGCTCGTGGTGACCCAGGCGGGAAGCCCATCTGCCGAGGCGGGGGCGGCTGGCTTCACCTTGCCAGGCGGCAGGGACTCGCACAGCAGCGTGAAGCAACCAGAGTGCAGGAAAAGTCAGCTTTTGAAAAGGATGGAGGACTTGGCTCGACTTCCGGCACAGCCTTCAGAAATATAGCAGAGGCTGACATAAAACATTATCTAAATCTGCCTTTCTAATTCATATTTGACAGCTTCAGCAAGATCCGCTCTCTGTGGAGCATAGCACGCTGAGGACTTTTATCACCAGCCAGACTTTATTATTTTGGGTATTGGAAGGACTGGCCCAGAAGCTGAGGCTCAATCCTTTGGCCACCTGAGCTGAAGAGACGAGTCATTGGAAAAGCCCCTGATGCTGGGAAAGATTTGAGGGCAAGAGAAGGGACGACAGCGGATGAGACGGTTGATGGCATCACCGACTCAGCGGACATGAGTTTGAGCAAACTCTGGGGGGTGGTGAAGGACAGGGAAGCCTGGTGCGCTGTAGTCCATGGGTTCGAGGAGAGTCAGAGACGAGTGAGTGACTGAAAAGTAACACTGAGCTAAAGTCAGACCTGTTGCTCCCAATCCACACAAATAAAACCTAATTCACCTAAAATTAAAAAACAGATGCGGTGGGATTGATTTTACTAATACATTGCGTGTAGCCCAATATATCAGAAATTCTACTGTTTCAACACGTTATTGATGTAAAAGTTGTTGATAGATATTTTACATCCTTTTATTCATACCAGGTGGAGAAGGCAATGGCAACCCACTGCAGGATTCTTGTCTGGAGAATTCCATGGACAGAGGAGCCTGGTGTGCTGCAGTCTGTGGGGTGCTACAGACTCAGACACGACTGAACAGGCACATTCACACCAAGTGGGACCCACCATGTGGCGCATCTTAACCCAGCCCAGCCATGTCTGAAACGCTCAGCAGCCACAAGTGCCCCGTGGCTGGTCTCCTGAGCAGCTGGGCCCAAGAGCACTGTCTGAGCAGGGAAAGCAGAGTTTGGAGCGGACAGGACTCCTGGCTTTCGAGTCACGGTCATGGCAAGAAAACTGGAGAGAATATTTTTGAAGCAACAGGATGAAGGAGGGTCTACTAAACATGGCAGAAAGTCAATGAGCACCAAGTCAGTTACAAACCTGTGAAGCCGACGCCACAAGAATGGAAAAACGCATGTACGAGGGGGACTTCCACGGGACCGAAGACTGAAATGGCCAACCCAGGGCAAATATGTAGAAAAAGAGGCAACAGTGGAGGGCTTTATTTCATCAGCCCGTGAAGAGTCACGTCAGAGAAAAAGCTGAACACCAAAAGTGGAAAAGTGGGCGAAGGATGCGAATCGACTATTTACAGGAGGATGTTCACATGTGCGATAAACACAACACAGACCCGGCGTCATAGTTCTGACATCAAAACAGACGCCCGGTGCAGAAGGGCTCGGGGAAGGTGACGTGTCCAAGGGGCAGAGTGGAGGAAAAAGGTCAGAAAGCTTCCAAGGAAATGGACGTTCTCAAATGCTGGTGGTCGAGCACGTATCTGGTCATAGGTAACACAGCCTAAAATGTGTGTGTGCCTTGTATTTACAGCAGCTAGGACATGGAAGCAACCTAGACACCCAATGGCAGATGAGCGGGTGAAGAAGCTGTGGTACATCTACACAGCGGAATATTACTCAGCCATAAAGACGAATGCTTCTGACTCAGTTCTGACGAGGTGGACGAGCCTAGAGCCTGTTATACAGAGTGAAGTAAGTCAGAGAGAGAGAGAAAGACGAACGTCACACATTCGTGCTATATATGGAGTCCAGAAAGATGGGCCCGATGAACCTATGTGCAGGGTGGCAGTGGAGATACAGACGTAGAGAGCAGCCTGCGGACACAGCAGGCGGGGAAGGAGCTGGCGGAGGCATTGAGAGCAGGACCGGACATCGACATTACCTTGTGTAAAATGAGACAGCCAGTGGAAACCTGCTGTGTGACGCGGGGAGCTCAGACCCTGCGCTCTGGGGCGGCCCAGAGGCTGTCTCTTATACACATCTANAAAAAAAAGTCCAGTCATAAAGTGATAATTTGAATTTAAAAATAGTCAACTGTCACTGTTTAAATCAAATTTAAATGTTTTTCTTTATTGAAGTTGCCTTATAGGGAAAACAAAATGTAATCTAAATGAAATCAAAACCAAAATAAATAAATTAAAAAAATTCAAAATGAATGAATACTGAAAAAAACTGTTTACTGTTTACTATGCTAATACATATATTACTCAAATTGATTAATAAGAACCTGTTAATTGACTTATGTTACTCTTCACCAAGCACTGGTTAAAGGCTTTGCATGCATTATTTACTGAATTCTAACATGACAGATATAGGAGGTATCTATCCTTGTCTCCATTTTTCAAATGATGAAACTAAGACTTAGAAGGCAAACAACTTATCTGTCCAGGGACAATACTCAATACTGAGCAATCTATTTCTGGAGTTTACACTCTCAACCTACTTGCTATGTTACCTTAGGCCCTTATTTTCTCAAGCAATCCTAACATTATCAAATTTAACACAAGCAAACATCACAAAAATTGCCTAAAAACCTGTCCATGTTAAATGTATAGTTTAGGAGCATAACAAGAATCCAATAAATTAAAGAAAAAACTAAGTTTCAGTACTCAAACCCATCAACAAAGTTACTAGACAGTTCAGCAACATGTTTGTATCTTTGGTGCTAAAATATGCAAGAGCATTTTAACTATTATCAAATAACTCAGCGATCAGCAAAGGAAAGAAATAATTCAAATTCTGCTTCTTCTATCGTGCAGTTGGCAAGTAACTTCATTACTGTAAATCTTTCAGATGACTTTCTGGAAAATGAAGCATTTTACAACACTACTTTATAATAAAAAATATTTACCTGATGTTTCTGAAATTCTTGGTTCAGGTTCATTCAGCTGTAGAAGCTCATCAAGAGCTAATTTTGCTGCATTGGATCTAGACTCCTTTTTGTTTTGTCCCAGTCCAGTCTTGTATTGAATACCATCCACCACAGCACAGAAAGCAAAATATGGTCCCATAACATTACCTTGAAAAGTAACTCAGAATAAGTTGTAATACTTCACAGAATGGTCTTGCAAAAGATGTCTGTTACATAGGAAAACATTCCAGTACAACTTCATTAAACAATCTCAACTTGACAGTTTTTCTGTAGGGCTAATACAGGTTGTAAGCATAGCTGAGTGGACCCCTAAACTCGTTCTGAGGAAAACTTCAAGCAGCTAGTGTGGCTTCAGATTCAGCATCAACAATAGGGCCAATTTTAGAGTACATGTCACACACAGAGTGACAGTGTTTTGTATAATGCCTGAGTGGTAGGCATTCAAATGTCTATCTAATGATCAATGAAAGGGAAAATGTGGAGCGTCTGGCAACATATCTCCTTCCAAACCTCAGTACCGATGAAGTTGCATTTTTCCTGTCCTCTGAGTGCCCTGATACTCTTATAAGCTCCAGAACAGAAGGAATTCCTTTGAAGAAATCCTATGTTTCTATCAGAGTCACAGAAACAATCCAAATCCATCACAGCTTTAGGGTGCATAGTGGGGATTTACATGGGAAACCAAAATAAACGATAATAAAAAAGATATTCTAAAGAACGAAACTGTTCAATCATCCAAAATTCCCAGAAAAAGTATCTTGACACAATTACATTTACCTAGTTTTCATATTTTCCTGATGAAAAATGAAATGGAATCCTCTCTTAATTTTACTTTTTCGTATTCAGACTATAGTCTTCCTAATAGTGTTAGTCGCTCAGTCATATCTGACTGTGACCCCATGGTCTGCACTAAGCAAGGCTCTTCTGTCCATGGAATTCTCTAGACAAGGATACTGGAGTGGGTTGCCATGCCCTTCTCCAGGCAGTCTTCCCAATCCAGGGATCAAACCGGGTCTCCTGCTTTGTAGACAGATTCTTTACAGTCTGAGCCACTAGGAGGCCTTTAAGAAACTTAAGTCTCTACTTTGGTTACAAATGGCTAGGTACATTGTCACTCCACATAAGTCTCTTTATTATTATTTTCTCACATACTCCATTAACTGCTAGGTTTTTTTTAAATGTACAACAAGATTTTATAAACAACTCCAGACTGTATCAGGGTAAACTGCTTTCCTCCCAACATCTATGATCTCAGTTTCCCAAATTTCTTCCTTCATAATCACCTGAGTTCCAATCCAGATTGAGTAAACCTGGGACTCACATTTTTAACAAGTGGCCCAGATGATTCTTATGTTTGAGATACTATGCATCAAATTTGTTAATAAGTATCCTGAATCAGAGAGATGAGACTTTAAGCCCCAGGCTCCCCAGGCTCTCAAATCCTTCTGTCATCTAAATCCATACTACCTACCTGGTTTAAAAATACTGACACTGTGGTTTTTCTATCAAATCTACAGAATTAGGTAATTCGACAGTACTATGCACATAAAATGAACACTATGAACAATCACTGGGTTGTGTTTTTGAGTTTTGCTTAGTTAATTAAGAGTTGACCAACAGAATGGCAGAAAGCTAATNGGAGGGAGGTTCAGAGGGCGGGGACATACGTAAACCTGTGGCTGATCCATGCTGATGTATGGCAGAGACCAACGCAATATTGCAAAGCAATTATCCTTCAATCAAAAATGCACTGATAAATCCATAAGTGTGTGTGCTTTGATCTAGCAAGTCTATTTCTGGGAATCTAAAATCTATGAACATTCACAGTATTCAGAAATTTACAGAGGGGTTACCAGCTCTTTGGGATGGCAAGAAGTTGGTGACAAGTGTATATAACCCATGCACGTGATCATTGCGTGAAATGAATTCTTTCCACCTAAAAGGTGTTGTCTCTTGAGGAACATTAGATGTCATAATACGTTCAATGAAAAGGCAGGATAAATATATGAGTAGACGCCTCAATGCCAATTTTGATGGGAATTTTGATGGGAAAAAAAATTCATGTACTCACCCATGTCGGAGATACGCAAACCAAGGCTCTGTGCCACTCTGCACCAGATGCTGCGGACATTTTGAAGGACGAACACAAGGCAGGTCCCTGCACATGGAGCTGCCAGGAGAAAATGAAGAAAAGAGCCTCAGAGCGGAATCCGGCACCATCCAAACACAGGGTGTTCCCCTCTGTGCCTGTCTGAGCTGGGGCCACAGACTGCTGCCTGCAGCCTCCGCTCATTCAGGAAATCCCTGCACCGGACAGGGTGTGAGGTATTCGGAGGGACCGTGATAGCAAGGGCCCCAAATTTTAAATCAGGATGGGGAGCAGCCCCAGTGCCCACCACGAGGAGCAGCGACAAATGAATGATGATGTCGTCACATGGCGATTACCACATACAGTCAGGGCCACCCTAGACGACAGGGACAAGTCTCAAGAGTAGGATGCCAGCCCAAGGCAGCAAGCTGTGGGCTGAGGAGAGGTCACAGACATCCCCCCCAGGACCCCACGGGCATGACGCCCGCAGGCGGCCACTGCTGTGCCACGGCTTGGCTTAATTTTCTTCACTCCTCTGCCGTCATCTGGGGCTTTCCAGGGGCCGCAGTGAAAAGAACCCGCCTGCCAATGCAGCAGGCGTGAGAGACGGGGATCGACCCCTGGGCTGGGAAGATCCCCTGGAGGAAATGGCGATCCACCCCAGAGCTCCTGCCTGGAGGATCCCACGGCCAGCGCAGCCTGGGGGCTACCGTCCCCGGGGTCGCAGAGACTCGCACACGCCTGAAGGGCCTGAGCACCATCATCTGAGCGTGCTACCCTTCCCTGCCCCTTCCCGTTCCTCTGTCACCCACGCATGAGCTGTAACATCAGGGAGAGCTAAACAAGCCGTTCCCGAGACTCCAGTGCCTGTCTTCCCAGAAGGAGAATTCTCTGTGCCAGGCAGACAGAAAGGACAGGCCTGTGGTGGGGGATGGGCTGGCGGGCTGGTGCCTCAGAAACGTGTAGACGACGCCCGACACTGTGCCCAGATGTTGCCTTGAACCTGCAGGTCTTCGTTTTTGCGGGGCTTGGAAAACTCCAGTCTCGGAAGCTTCTTCCTCAGCCCCCCACCCCGACCTCGGGCCTGAGCCCGAGTCTCTCACCTGCCACAGGCAGACCGTGAAACACCCCAGTGGGGAGAGCTGAGGCCTCCTCGGATGGGCTGCAGCCCACTGCACCCCAACTGGAGTGCGTGCCACTGTCCCACATTCGGAATCGACTTCACAGAAACCAGGTCTCCGCATTCCCGTTTCCAGCTTCTCGATGGCTGCAGGCGCCACCCACGCGGAGACTATGGTGACCTGGGGAATCTGACGTCGCTGAGGTTAAGGCAGGAAGTGAACGGTGGGGATGAGACATGTGGCTGAACCGTGCGTGAATGCCCTGGAGTTTCCACGCCGTTAAATCTGGGGCGGGCCCACGAACCTGCATCTCTAACCTGCTCCCGCGGGATGCTTCAAATGGGCCACAGCTGATATTTCCAGAGTGACCGGCCTTAACCCCGGGGCTCAACGGTAAAGATTCTGCCTGCAATACAAGAGACCTGAGTTCGATCCTTGGGTCAGGAAGGTCCCCCTAGAGAAGGGAATGGCAACCCACTCTAGTATTCTTGCCTGAAGAACTCCACGGACAGAGGAACCTGTCGAGCTACAGCCCATGGGGTCACAGAAGAGTTGGAGAGAAAGCAACTTCTCCCTGGAGAAGGAAATGGCAATCCCCTCCAGCGCTCTTGCTTGGGAAATCCCATGGGCAGAGGGGCCTGGCGGGCTTCTGTCCACGGGGGCGCCAAGAGTCGGACATGACTGAGCGACCCCGCCTAGCTCGCCTCTACGGGCCTCACTGCTTGCTGTGGTCCACAGACCCAGCACAGGCATCCCCTGGGGGGCTCTGTAGAAATGCAGGCTCTCAGGCCCCCACCCCAGACCTTCCGTTACAGATGGAGTTGCATCCCCCCAAATTCACGTGTTGAAGGAGGTGATTACTAATCAGCTGTTTTTTTCATTTAAAACATTTTAATAAATGTTCATTTTATTCCTCCTCTCTCTCCTCTCCGCACACCACATCATCCTCTCCTCAGCTCTGCTCGGCCCCCACGTCTCCACCCCAGCCCAGACCTCGCTCTTGAATTCCACTGCGTTCCACACCATACGCGTGACTAGACAGAATTCCACCTCTACAGATGTCAAAACCCACGTCTTTGTGGACAACGAAAGGAGTCTTCTCTCTAGGCCGTGTCCCCACTTACGCCACGGAGGACTCTTCTTTTCTTTATGTTTTTCTTCCAGTTTCACTGAGATATCTCTGGCATCCAGCATGTAGGTGTAAGGCATACAGCGTCACAGTTTGACTCACAAACATCATGAAGTGATTATCACAGAATTTCCATCATCTCATTAGCTGCAGGATAGAAAAAAGGGGAAAAAAACACGTTTTTTTCTTGTGATGAGAACATTTAGGATTTACGTTTCTTTTTTAAAGTGAATTCTATCTATTTGTTTGGCCACGCCGCCTGGCCTGTGGGATCTTAGTTCCCTGACCAGGGATTGAACCCATGTCCTTGGCAGAGAAGGCACAGAATCGCAGCCACCGGATCGACAGGGAGTTCCCAGGATTCACTCCTCTTAACATTCACGCGGAACACACAGCAGCGTTAGCGATATTGATCACGCTGTACATTACACCCCTAGTACTCGCTGATGGGCTTCCCTGGTGGTGCCGAGGGTAAAGCGTCTGCCTCCAATGTGGGAGACCTGGGTTCGATCCCTGGGTTGGGAAGATCCCCTGGAGAAGGAAATGGCAACCCACTCCAGTATTCTTGCCTGGAGGATCCCATGGACGGAGGAGCTTGGTGGGCTACAGTCCATGGGTCGCAAAGAGCCGGACACGACTGAGCGACTTCACTCACTCACTGATCTCACAATCGCAAGTATGTTTGTACTTTTTGACCCCCTTCATCCAATCGTCCCTCTCCATTCCCCACCTCAGGTAACCACAAATCTGATCTCTTTTTCCCTTTTTTTTTAAATTTATTTTTTATTCAAGGATAACTGCTTTACAGAATTTTGCTGTTTTCTGTCAAACCTCAACATGAATCAGCCATAAGTATACATATATCCCCTCCCTTCCTTTTTTTAAAATAAAGTTTTTCAAAGTTGTCATTTATTTACTTGTTTGGCCGCCCGGGGTCTCAGCTAGGGCATGTGAACTCTTAGCAGTGACACTCAGGATCTAGTTCCCCGAACAGGGTTTGAGCCCAGGCCTCCTGCNCCTTTTTTTAAAATAAAGTTTTTCAAAGTTGTCATTTATTTACTTGTTTGGCCGCCCGGGGTCTCAGCTAGGGCATGTGAACTCTTAGCAGTGACACTCAGGATCTAGTTCCCCGAACAGGGTTTGAGCCCAGGCCTCCTGCAGAGGCAGTGGGGAATCTCAACCATTGGACCAGCAGGGAAAAGTCCCTGATCTCTTTTTGTGTGAAGCTGTCCTTTGCTTTCTTCACGTCTCTTGATTTTCTTTTATTTATTTAATGGAAGGATAATTGCTGTACAATATTGTGTTGGTTTCTGCAACACATCAACACGAGCCTCTGATCTTCTAACCGCTGGATGAGGTCAATGAATGGGCTTCTCTCTTCTGCGTTTAGAATGGTTTTAGGCAAACAGCATCCCTGGGATAGCTGAAAAAGAGAGGTTGTAACACCACTGTCAGAGTCGTATGGTTCATACGAGGAACCCAGTAGAGAGAGGCTGTGTCTGGGCCAGCGTTTCTCAAACCCGAGGGTCATGAGAACCCTAGAAGGGCCAGTTTGTGCTCAGACTGGTGGCTCCCACCCCCGTACTTTCTGAACCAACAGGTCTGGGATAAAGTCGAAGAACGTGCATTTCTAACAGTCCTTGGCTGGCCCAGGGGACACACTCCGAGAGTGTTACTTAGTGTGTGTTACTCTAAACACTCTAAACTTTAGAGTAACAGATGATAGAAAGAATCTAAAAGAAGACAGGTCACCGAGGAACAGCTGTGAGTCAGACCTGGGGCAGACACTTGTGCTTACAGCCTTTAGGGAATATGCATGAGGGGAAAGCTGGGTTAGAAAACTGTGCCACACACGAACACACCCGGTTGTTGGTTTTTTCCTAGTAGACTTCATTTTTTATAGCAGCTCAGGTTCACAGAAAAGTTGTGCAGAAAGTGTGATTCCCACACCCCTGGGCCCAGGTACAGCAGAGCCCTCTACTGACATCCCCTCCCCCGACCCAAGGGTGGGACGCTTGTTTCAGTCACTGAACAGAGAGGGACAAGTCGTCGCCAGCTACGGCCGTTGGGTTACACTGTGGTGCATTTCTGGTGCTGTGTTGATACATCACATGCTGCTGTTCTTTAGTAGCTAAGTCGTGTGCAGCTCACTGTGACCCCATGGGCTGCAGAATGCCTGGCTCCCCTGTCCTTCACCATCTCCCGGAGTTTGCTCAAACTCGTGTCCATTGAGTCAGTGATGCCATCCAACCATCTCATCCTCTGTCATCCCCTTCTACTCCTGCCCTCAATCTTTCCCAGCATCAGGGTCTTTTCCAGCGAGTCAGCTCTTCAAATCAGGTGGCCAAAGTCTTGGAGCTTCAGCTTCAGCATCAGTCCTTCCATGAATATTCAGGGTTGATCTCCTTTAGGGTGGACTGGTTTGATCTCCTTGCTGTCCAGGAGACGCACAAGCGTCTTCTCCAGCACCACAGTCTTCTCCAGCACCACCAGAATTCTTTGGTGCTCAGCCTTCTTTATGGCCCAATTTTCATATTCACACACGACGACCAGAAAAACCACAGCCCTGCCTACGTGCACCTTTGTCGGCAAAGAGAAGTCTCTGCTTTTTCATATACTGACTAGGTTTGCCACGGCTTTTCTTCCAAGGAGCAAGCAACTTTTAACTTCATGGCTACAGTCACCATCTGCAGTGATTTTGAAGCCCAAGAAAGTAAAGTCGGTTACTGTTTATATGTCACGGTGTATATGTGTCAATCCCAGTTTCCCAATTTATCCCACTCCCTTTTTTTCCCTTTGGGCTTCCCTGGTGGCTCAGACGGTAAAGAATCTGTCTGCAATGCAAGAGACCCTGGTTCGACTCCTGGGTTGGGAAGATCCCAAGGAGAATGAAACGCCACCCCCCTGCAGTATTCTTGCCTGGGAAATCCCATGGACAGGGGAGCCTGGAGGGTACAGTCCGTGAGGTCACAAAAAGTAGACATCAACTGAGCGACACACACACACACAGCCTTTCCCCCGTCATGTCCACACTTGTTCTCCACGTCTGTGTCTCTGTTTCTGCTTTGCAAATGGGTTCATCTGTCATATTTTTTCCTGGATTTTTGGCAAAGGTGCCAAAGCACTCCAGTGGAGGACAAGTAGCTTTTTCAATGAATGGTGTGGAAGGAACTGGACATCCAGAGGCAGAAGAAATTAACCTTGATCCAAATCTCACGTGAGGCGGCAGGTAAAGGCGACTACGTGAATGGCAGAGCTGCACACATCTAAATGCACACACAGACACACACTCACGCACACGAGGACATGCAGGAGTGGGAGAGGGCTCAAGCACACAAGGACATGCAGAAGCAGGAGAGGGCTGGGCTGCGTCTGTGTGCTCATTCTGCTCGTGACCGTGTACCATGGCTTTGCAGGATGTCGCCATCGGGAGAATCTGGGTAAAGCGTCCACGGACTCTTAAAGCTGCTTCTGGATGTAACTGCTGTATCGAAGGCAGCCAGCCAGCAAGGGCCTACTGCACAATGCAGGGAACTCTGCCCACTATCACCCAACAGTCTCGGTGGGAACATAGCTGGAAAAAGAACTGATACACGTGTGTGAGTCCTTGCGCTGTACACCTGGGACTAACCCGGCAGAGTTCATCAACGGGCCTGCGTGCTCAGCCACTTCACTCGTGTCTGCCTCTCTGCGACCCCAGGCTCCTCTGACCATGGGAGTCTCCAGAAAAGGATACTGGAGGGGGCTGCCAGGCCTGCCTCCAGGGCATCTTCCCAACCCAGGGATCGGATCTGCGTTTATGTCTCCTATGCTGGCAAGCAGGTTCTTTACCCGAGCGCCACTTGGTAATCAACTACGCTCCAGAATAAAATAAAAATTAAAAAAGAGACTGCTAGTGAATCTGTGATCACCTCAAGCTAACAGCTTTCAGTAAAAAGCCAGCATCCACACGAGCCCTCTTCTAAACGATGGACTGGAATATTCTGTGTGTTCATTTCATCCATTCACATGGGGCATTTCTTTTTTGAAAGCATTTATTTCTGTGTGTACTTCCGGCTGTGCGGGGTCTTCGTTGCTGCGGGCAGGCTTTCTCCAGATGCAGAGGGTGGGCGTCTCACTTCAGTGACTTCTCTCGTGGAGCGAGCGTGGGGCCCAGCGGCTGCGCCCCCCAGGTTCTGAGAGCACCGGCTCGGCAGAGGCGGCCCCTGGCTCAGCTGCCCTGGGCAGCCGGGACCCTCCTGGGCCAGGACTCCTGCGCTGGCAGGCGGATCCTTCACCAGCAGGGCAGCCCCGCAGAGGCCACCTCGCAGCCTCTCGCGTGGAGAGGCGGTGTTGGGGGTCACACAGAAGGCCGCTCGCACTCTCTGAAGTGGTTAGAGTGAAACACTCTCACTCTCTGAGTGAAAGTGACATCGCTCAGTCGTGTCCGAGTCTTTGCGACCCCATGGACTGTAGCCTACCAGGCTCCTCCGTCCACGGGATTTTCCAGACAAGAGTGCTGGAGTGGATTGCCATTTCCTTCTCCAGGGAATCTTCCCGACCCAGGAATTGAACCCGGGTCTCCCGCATTGCAGGCGGACGCTTTACCATCTGAGCCACCAGGGAAGCCGTATTTAGGAGTGAGATGCTGCAATGTTTAGATGTAAAATGATGAAATCTGAAACAGACACATATACACGGCTAAAATACATACAGCCACAGGTTCACAGGTGTTTAAGCAAAGTGTTGGGCAGACAGGTAGGTATTCATTGCACTCTGCTTGCTCCTGTACAATTCAGGTATTTTACAATAAAAAGTTTAAAAATGTTTTATTTATCTTTAATTGAAGGAGAGTTGATTTGCAATGTCGTACCGATCTCTGCTGTACAGCAAGTGACTGAGTCATACACTATATACATTCTTTTTCACAGAGTCTTTTTTAAAGGTTTTATCTATAAATTGTTTTTTACTTAAAAATTTTTATTTTATATCGGAGTAGAGTTGATTGACAATGTGCTAGTTTGAAGTGTGCAGCACGTGATTCAGTTACACGTGTGCATGAATCTACTCTTTCAAGAACTCTTCTCTCCTTTAGGTTCTTACAGAGTGTCGTGTAGAGTCCCCTGTGCTGAGCAACAGGTCCTTGTTGCTTATCTGTTTTATTTTTTTAATTATTTCTTATTGGAGTATCCTTTTCCCAGATGGTTGATCCCAGGAGACTGGATACAGTCCTGCTACACAGTAGGACCTGCCTTGTTCTTTATCCATCCTAAATGCAATGGTGTGCCTCTACCAACCCCAGAGATAGATGGGGAGTTTGTTTCCGTGTCTGGGAATTTATCCTCGACAGAAACCCACCGACTGTGCCAGCGGCGGCTACACAACAGGGATCTGAGCAGCCTTGTTTTCAGAAGACACAAGCGGCAGGCGGGTCTGTAAAACGCCCCGGCCAGGACGCCAGGTCCAACGGCAAGACCCTGTCTGTCTCAGCGGAGCTGGTGATGATCTCCAGCCATCCCCGGGGCCGACCGTACCTGCAGCCAACAGCACTGCACCGCACCGCACCCTGCCGACCATACTGCACTGCACCGCGCCCTGAAGAATGTGTTTACGCAACACGGAGAACTGATCTGGGGTCACAGCCGGGCAAGGGCAGGCTGGGACGCATTGGAACAGAAGCGCTGATACACACACCCCCCGTGTGTAATGCACACAGTGAGACACACACACCCCCCGTGTGTAACGCAGACAGTGAGACACACACCCCCCATGTGTAATGCACACAGTGAGACACACACACACCCCGTGTGTAACGCAGACAGTGAGATACACACATCCGTGTGTAACACACACAGTGAGACACACATACACCTGTGTGTAACGCACATAGACACACACACACCCCCATGGGTCACACACACACTGAGACACACAGACACCCGTGTGTAACACACACAGTGAGACACACACCCCCCCATGGGTCTCACACACACAGTGAGACACACACACACCCGTAACACACACAGTGAGACACACACACACCCCCATGTGTAACGCACACATACACCCCCGTGGGTACCACAGACAGCGGGTGGGAAGCTGTTACACGGCGCAGGGAGGTCAGCACAGGCAGGGCTGTGATGACCCGGGGGATGGGGTGGGGGTGGTCGTGGGTCTCAAGAAGGAGGAGTTGTACGTCCACAGATACGTTCACGCTGACAGACGGTAGATGCCAACTCAGCATCATAAGGCAACTACACCGCAATTAAACACTTTTAGAAAGATAAAGCAATAGGCCCACTCTGAAGAAAAAATTAACTAACTAAAAACTGGAACTCTGCTCAGTGTTATGTGGCAGCCTGGATGGGAGGGGGTTCAGGGGTGAACGGAAACATGTATGTCTAAGGCTGAGTCCCTCTGCTGTTCACCAGAAACTGTCACAGGACGGCTACTCACCAGCTACACCCAACACAAAACAGAAAGCTTCAGAAGACGTGGTGGGAGGGCTGAGCGCCAGTGTCCCTGCCACCACAAAACAAGACGATGGAATTCCAAAGGGAAGGGGGAGAAACAGAGGCAGGTTCTTCTTCTCTCTCAAAATTTTCTTTTTCTTTCTTTTTTGTCATGCCATGTTGCTCATGGGATCTTACTTCCTCACCAGGGATTGAACCTGGGCCCCAGTCAGTGAAGGTGCCAAGTCTTAACCATTGGCCTGCCAGGGAAGTACCCTGAAGTCACATTTTGAAGCAGATTTCATGACATGAGAAAACGCTGAGGTATTAACAGAGATGTTAGGATGAAAGGAAATCAACCCTGAATATTCATTGGAAGGACTGATGCTGAAGCTGAAGCTCCAATACTTTGATAACCTGATGTGAAGAGCTAAAATCACTGGGAAAGACCCTGATGCTTGGAAAGACTGAAGGCAGGAGGAGAAGAGGGCGGCAGAGAATCAGACGGTCGGACAGCATCACCGACTCAGTTCAGTTCAGTCGCTCAGTCGTGTCCGACTCTTTGTGACCCCATGGCCCACAACACTCCAGGCCTTCCTGTCCATCACCAACTCCCGGAGTCCACCCAAACCCATGTCCATTGAGTCAGTGATGCCATCCAGCCATCTCATCCTCTGTTGTCCCCTTCTCCTCCTGCCCTCAATCTTTCCCAGCATCAGGGTCTTTTCAAATGACTCAGCTCTTTGCATCAGTTGGCCAAAGTACTGGAGTTTCAGCTTCAGCATCAGTCCTTCCCATGAATATTCAGAACTGATGTCCTTTAGGATGGACTGGTTGGATCTCCTTGCAATGGACTCTCTAGAGTCTCCTCCAGCACCACAGCTCAAAAGCATCAATTCTTTGGCACTCAGCTTTTTTTATGGTCCAACTCTCACATCCATACATGACCACTGGAAAAACCATAGCCTTGACTAACGGACCTTTGTTGGTAAAGTAATCTCTCTGCTTTTGAATATGCTGTCTATGTTGGTCATAGCTTTTCTTCCCAGGAGCAAGTGTCTTTCAATTTCATGGCTGCAGTCACCATCACTGACTCAGTGGACATGAAATTTGACTGAGCAGGAGATCGTGAAAGACAGGGGCGCCTTCCAAGGCGCAGTCATGGAGTCCCAGAGAGCCGGACATGCTGGTTAGCAACTGAATCAACAAATGCCAAGTTTTCTGTAAAACTCCATGTGGAGATGTGCAGAGAGAAAAATATTGGAAAAAACTACAGCTAGATATAACCGATGTTATACTGACAGTCTGATTATGGAGGAAAATGTGGTCACTGACATCCAGAGCCCTGAATATATTCATTCTCTGTGATCAATTTTTGGAGACACACACACATGTACATAGATAGCACTATTTAATGCCCTTTCCCACCCGGAGACATAACAGGTCCCTGAGGAAAGCAGGACTGTATCTCAGCTTAGTTCACTTCGGATTCCCTTTGCTCTGGAAGCAGTGCCAGCGGTCGGTGGGCCCTCCTCCAGAAATTCTACCCAGGCGGGGCTGGAGAGGCCAGTGGGATTTCCCGCGGCCAAGATTCATTTGCATGATGCTTTGAGTCTCACCGGCTGCTGCCTCCTCTGAATATATGTGCAGACGCTGATGCGTGCATGAACACAAAGGAACAGAGGTGGAATTCTTCTCGCTGACCAGCCACGAGGGCCGCGCATTGTGTAACTCGGTCTAACCAAGCATATCCAGAGCCAGATGGCTTTTGTGTTTAAAAACCTGCCCTGTGTGCACACAAGCAGTTTTGTTGCCCCCCAGGACCCAAGCAGGCCCCCATTCCATCAGGAGGAAAAAGAGGAGGCCGGGATTTCACTCCAGAAAGCTAAGAGGACAGCTGAGGAAGAAGAACGTGAAAGAGTGAGGTCTGGAAGGGAGATAGCTGGCGCGAAATATTTTCATGATTTGAAAACTCATGTCTTCGGAACAGAGGTCAACGTTGAGTCATTTCCAAGAAGTTCAGTTGCTTCCTGTGAGGGAGGCAGAGCATGTGTTGTTTGGCTGAGCTGATGCACCACGGTGCATCTCGGAACTAAAGCATAACGATGATTGGGCCAGGAAGCGACATCCAAGCTCCTTCCTTCCCAGGACCACCAGGAGCAGCTGGACGTCTGTCTCCCGACTGAGGGGCTTCCCTGGCGGCTCAGACGGTGAAGAATCCGCCTGCCAGTGCAGGAGGTGTGGGTTCCAGCCCTGGGCGGGAAGATCCCCTGGAGAGGGGAAAGGCCACCCCCTCCAGTATTCCTGCCCGGGGAATCCCATGGACAGAGGACCTAGTGGGCTACAGTCCACGGGGTTGCAAAGAGCCGGACTCAACTGGGTGACTCAGCCACGGCAACTGCCAAGTGAGTGCAGATGTGGCCTGTGCCTGCGTAACACTGAGCCCTGGGAGCCTTTGTAAGGACTAGGGCTTCTGGGNGTGGACCGGGCGGGAGCTGGCGGGGGGCCGGGGAAGAGGCCTTTCCAGGCCGCCGCAGTACGGGCCTGACCCCTCTTGGCCGGTCGCTGGGCCTCTCTGAAGGCTGTCCCAGCGCTGTCAGCCGCGGCGGGGGCAGTGGGCAGCGGCAGGCTAGAGGCTCCGGGTTAGGGGCCGAGCCGGGCTGGGCTGCATCGGGCACTCATGGCGTGTACGAGTCCTGGGCCCAGCTCCTGGATCCTCCCTTCCTTGCGCCACGTCTGCACGTCTGGGGGACACTGGGCGAGTTTGCTTTAGCTTCTACGGGCCGCGAGTTTCTCCGCGTTGAACTGGGCGGTGGGTCATCATGCAGCCACCAAACGGTTCCCAAGTCATCGTAAATGTCATTCTCTCGGAGAGGCCTTTCCTTGACATAACCCCTCCCCCGCTTTTAAAGTAGGTCCCCATTGTTATTCAGTTACAGCCCAGAATTCGTTTGGTTCACATTACTTTCTTAGTTTCTAATTATATATTTCTTTGTCTACTCTTTTTCTCGCCTGTATCTTACATTCGGAGGAGCTCCAGCGGGTGCAGGGACTGTATCTGTGTTGCGTGTGTAAAGCGTCATGGTTAACAGCTAAGGTTCCGGAGTCAGGCCTGGATTCAGAACCCTGCTGTCTCTTGGTTAAGCAAGTTTACCTTTCTGTGCCTCAGTTTCCTCATTTGTAAAATGAAGATGATAATTAGTGACCAACCTGTTAAGGTGTTGTGAGGATCAAAGACAATTGTGTAAAGCGTTAAATGCTTTTCTGGTGCATAGTAAAAAGCTGAGGGGTAATCAGTTAATGTTAATGAAGTACTTGTTATCTAGCTTACTTTACGTGCCTATTATATGATTAGTTTTTGTTGTTGTTGTTGTTTTTAATGAATGAAGGACACTGCTTTAGGGTAAATCAGGATAAATAAGACCAGGGTTGCTTGCTCCTCCCCTTCCCCCTCACCTTGTTCCCAGAAGTTACCTTGTAAACACCCCTGTAAAACATTAGCTTAACTTAAGGACAGCTTTTGCATAAAGAAACTTTTAAGTATGTACAGGAAACTAATAAAGTGATCGGTGGAGTGGGAATTGGGTAGATTAGGGAGAGAATGAGAGTGAGATTTTTCATAGTAACTTAGTTTTGAGCCATTTTAATATCATATGGTTAAAAGGACATATATATATATATATGTGTGTGTGTGTGTTTGTATAGGGTTGCAGATGAAGAAGCAGTTCTGGGTGAGCAGTATTTTCCTTGCCATAAGATAACTATAGATGAGCAACTTTTTTCCCTTTGCATTCTTCTCTCTTTGCCTTAAGATCCTGGAAATACTTGCTCTGTCCTTTAACCCAAAGACTCTTACTGACCTGAGTAGGTAGGAATGGGCAGAAAGGGAGGGAACTCAACTCACCTTTATTGAATACATACTTTGGATCAAGCATTGTGCAAGTAATACAGTGTCTTTATTTCATTCTCAAGTCTTTTGAATCAAGTGTCAGGACTCATTTCTTAACACCGATGAAGAAACTTAGGCTCAGAAAGATTAGGTAATTTGCTCCTAAGCACTCTTGTTGATAATCTTCTGTGTTCTGAGAGCAATAGAGAGCCACCAGAGTACTTTAACTCAATGAATGAAAGAAAATTAAGTTCTTTACATTTATTTGTACCCAATGCTAGATGACTTGGAGTGGAAGGAGACTGGAGAAACTCATCGGATAGAAGGTGCTGGAATGTTCTTGAGCCCCATTTATAGTCTGTGGTAATAATTGATTACCACATTAATTACCACCATTAGTATGGTAATCAAGTTGTATATAGACAGGTGTGGGAGCTATATCAGAGGTTGACACTGAGGTTCCTTCCCAAAACTATAGTGAAGATAAAGTGAGGATCTTCATCTTTCAAATGTGTCGCTTCTTAGTAACTTTCTTTGATCTCTTCCTTGTTTCACTCTTTTTCCTCCCCCACATTGCAGAGTAAATTATTTCCTCACAGGTATTTCCATGACACAGTGAGTATATTCTCTTATGGCCTATGGAATACTTGGAAAGACCAGGTTAAAATTTTCTTCTTTACATTTTAAACACATAATTTAAGTTTACCAACTCATTCATTTTTAAGTGTGCAGTCAGTAAGTATTCACATTGTTGTGAAGCAGATCTCCAGAATTTTTTCATCTTGTAAATCTGAAACTTAAGCCATTAAACTACTTTTTTCCCCTTCTCACAGCCCCTGGTAACCACCGTTCTACTACTGTCTGTTTCCATGAATTTGATTATTTTAAATAACCTTGTGTAAGTGGAATCATGCATTGTTTGTCTTTTTGTGCCTGGCTTATTTAACTTAGCAGTGTCTTCAAGGTTCATCTGTTTTGTAGCATGTAACGGGAACTCCTTGGGAAAAACCAGATTTTGAAGTAAGATGGACCTGTATTGAACCCTAGTTCTGTCATTTATTGCTAGGTTATATTATATAACCTCTCTTAACCTCAGTTTCATTCTTTCTAAAATGGCAATGGTAACATCTTCTTACTACTGTTGGGGGAGGAGTAAGCAGAATAATATATCTAAAAAGCTTGCCCAGTATATGACATATAGTAGATGCTCAGTAAATAGTTGTCATCAGCTCATAGATCTGAGACTGGGCCTCTTGAAAGACTGTGTTTTATTTTCTTACGTGTCTGCAGAGCCTGAAACAGCACCAGTCATTTGATCCTCAGGACTCAGGAAATTGTTTGACTTAAAATACTGTATGTGAGGGCTTTGTCTTTCTCAGTGCTGTCTCTGTATATCCCACACAGTCCCATGGCTTTGAAGAGTTCTGGAGTCAGATTACTTAGATTTGAATCCCAGCTCTGGTACATACTTGCTGTGTGTCTTTGAACAAGTAGTTTAATCTCTTTTTGCCTCTGTTTCTTCATTTAAAAAATAGAGATATTCATGGGCTCTAGCTTGGTAAGGCTGTGGTAAGGACCAAGAGCATTTATACATGTAAAACACTTAAAATGGTGTCTAAAATATAGTAGGCATGCTATAAAGATGAGCAAGTATTGGTTTTAGCAAAACTATATTCTGATAGATCCTAAATTTGTATTTCCATCCTGGTTCCCCGCTTTAGCTCCAGTTCGATATATCCAAATACTTTCTCAGCATCTCTACACAGACATCTAATGGGCACGTCAAAAACTTAATATGGCAAATACAGCCCACCAAATCTGATCTTCCTCAAGTCCCAAATGGAACTTGAGAGGAGCCTGGGAGAAGACTCCGGGCTGAATGATTTAAAATGGGTCTATCCTACTTGGATTTTAGTGTGCCTTATTTTCATCTCTCCCTTTCAGTTTGTCCTCTGTCAAGGTAATAAAATAGGCTGGTATGATGCTTTAGTGTTTACAGAGCCTGTCCAGATTTATCAGCACATTTGATCCCTAAAACAAATCAGTTCTTATAATCCCTTGCCTAAAACCCTCCAGTGGCATCCCATGGCAGTTGGTATCAAATCCAGTTTCCTCCCTGGGGTGCACAGGACCCTGCATGGTCAGTGGGAATTGTGGGAAAGGGATAGACTAGGCAAGGCAACTCACCAGGTCATGACCCACCACACCCAGAGATACCACTTCAGTTTGGAAATCTAATGATAGGCTGGGTTATGGCATCCTGTTCTGTTTCCCAAATTCCAGTCATCACTTCCTTCATGATTATTGGTATATCTAAATTCTACCTGAGTGTTATTTACCTCCTATGTATCTTTTTAGATTGACCCCCTCTTTTTTTTTTTTTATTTTCAATTGGTACTGCCACTTTCAGCCTCGTTCTAAGCATTAACATTTGAAACCTAGAAGTTCAAATCAAATACTGTCTTCTTTGCCTGTCAAGGATAATTTGATATTGAAAACCCCCCGGTAGGATAAATTCTTTTAAAAATTTGGATAATATTTAAACAGGTTTTTATATTCACAAGCCATAAAATTCACTTTTAATTATATTAAAACATAACAGATCCCATTAAAGTGGATGCAAGCATTCATTGGTTGATATTACCAGAATAATCTAACGATGTCTTTTATCTTCATTAATTAAGGGTATTAATCTTCATTAATCTTTAAGAAGGCTATTTACTTGCACTTAATTTATTTTGAGGCATTTGATATCTTACACTTAGAACTAAACAAATAAAATAATACATTTTATGTTTATGGAGTTCAGCATTTATTTAAAAAGAAAAGCACTAAAGACAAAAATAAGTCAGCAAAAACTGTAAATGTTTGGAAGTGTCACATTTACTAAATAGGTTGACAGCTTAGCATGATGTAAGAGATTATCACTCCTATAAACTGTCAAACCACAAGTACTCCAAGAGAAAAAACCCATACAACACCTGCCAGAAATTCATCTTTGAAGATGCCTGGATGGTGGCTCTTTTCATCATACTTCTCAGATGTTCACAAGGAAAACAAAATCCAGATGATTATTTTTAAATGAGAGTAAATGCCTTGTAAGACAAACTGGTAGTAGTAAAAGAAATTCCATGTGAAGTTGAATATTTTGAATATGATTTGGAGAATCTCTGGGTATCATGAGCCTTGTGAAAAATAACAGCAGTGCCCCCACTTTTCACCCCAAGTTCCAGTCTCCCCAGGCAGTCACTGTCCACACTGTGGCTGTTTCCTTTTGCAGGCGAAGAGTCCACGAAACAGGAAAGCCAATATTCTAAATGACAGAAGGCTAATACTTGATTGTACAGTTTTAAAGGTTATCTATTCTCTTCCTCTTGCAGAGGATTAGGGTTTAATTCACAGCACCCTGTGCCACACGTTTGGTCTCCGTGATTCTCCTAATGTGGTTATGTCCGTTTTGGCCATTGGTATTTTCTTTATGATGATAGTGATAAGATATAATTATTTATGGCAGAGCTATATACTATGCAACAATTATATTCTGTATAATGTGTTTTTCTTAGTTAAAAACTGCCCTTTCTTCCCCTACTTTTTAAATTGAGACCTAGGTATAGTAGAATTCAGCCTTTCAGTGTATAGTTCTGTAAGTTTTGACAAACACACATAGTTGTGTGACCACCACTGTAGGTAAGATTCAGAAAGTTCCCCTGTAGTAGTCCACCCTTCCCCACCACCATCCCTTGGCAACTGCTCATCTGACATCTATCCTATTGTGCAGTTTTACTGACTGTCACAGAAATGGAATCATTCCGTATGTAGACTTTTGAGTCTGGCTTCTTTCACTGTAATCATCCTTATAAAATTTGCTTTACTTTTTATTCCAATTTACTACCAAATGCTAAAACTCCTACTTTTTTCTTTTAAAAAGAAGTTCTTGGAACCCTCTGGCCCCCTTCAGCTTGGACTAGTTACTTGCTAGAATACCTGTATAGCTGAATCTTGGGGGTTTCCCTTCACCAAATTCAGGACATTTTATTTCTGTTTCTCATGTTTTGGATCTCTGTTTTCTGAATCCTGTGTTCCTTTTTCTTGGAGTACATTTTCTAGTAGCCACCTAAGAAAGCATACATGGGAGGTAACTTTCTTTTAAGTTTGTATGTCTGAAAATGTCTTTTTTTTCTTATACTTGAGTATTTAGTTTAGCTGGGTATATAATTCTAAGTTAGAAGTTATTTTCCCTTAAAGTTTTAATGGCATATTATTCCATTATCTTTAAGCATTTGGTGTAACTGTCAAAAGGTTCTGTCCTCATTCCTCATCCTTTGTGCATGACCTGTTTTCCCACTCCTTACCTCCTAAGAGCTTTTAGGGTCGTCTCTCTTTCTGGTCTTCTGTAATTTTAGCTATAATATGCATTGATGAAAGTCTTCTTATTCATTGTGGGTACACTTAGGTAGATGGACATAAAATATGTAACAACTATAATGAAATCATGTCTATCACCTGACTAACCCCTCTGCAAAATGATTTCACTGAGTGTTCTCTTAGGATCTTCCTATTTTTAAAAGACATTTTCTCTCCTTTGAAGTTTGGGCTATGATCGCTTTGGAGAACTTCATAGAATAAGTGAGATGTGAGTTGGTTCTGAAGAATGAGTAGACTTTTAACAGTAGCATAGATAGTTCTCAGGAATGCCATTGAGAAAGTCCTGACAACTGGCCGTTAGAAGACAGAAGAGAAAGTGAAGTGCTCCTGTGGGAGATCAGTGGGAGATCAGTTCAGATATTTGGGATTAGGGTGGGGAACGTAACTAACATTTACTGGACATCCACAGTGTGCCATTGTGCATATAGTTAACTTTTTTTAAAAGTTTATTGTTACATATTTGACCTTTAAAAAGCTGTAATAAGTAATACCAGTGTGTTGCCACAGTAAACATGTACCCATGGCCAAATTTGAGAAGTTATTAATATATTTAATGCCCCTTTCATGTCATTCCCTCCCTGCCGGAGGTAACATTTGTTTTGAGTAACATATACACATGTACAAAAGGGAGGAAAGTCACTCTGCGTTACAGATGGCCTGCTGCCACCTCTGCTATCTCCCTCCAGTTCTAGTCCCAGATGCAACTCTGGTTATTGATTTCTGGTGGATCCCTCTGTCTAAGCTTAGGAAAGCAAATATGTCACTATAGCCCTCCTTACACAAGTGATACTGTACTATACATACTATTGTGTAGTATGTATACATACTATACATACTATGTGCTTTTAGCTTTTTTCACTTACAAATGTATTTTAGAGATCCTTCCATAATCACTACATAAAATTATTTTATTTTACACATTTACAAAACTTTCTGTGTTGAAATGCACAAAGATAAATGAACAGCTCAAAATCATCTACTGTGTAGCAAACACCGCATCACCTCTGTACTCCTTACTAACCTCTCTACTCTTCTTCCCCTCAAATGAAATCGCTAGTCTAACTTCTAACTTTGCATTTATTCATACTAGTTTTTATACTTTATACAAATATCATCAGGGCTTCCCAGATGGTACAGTGGTAGAGACTCTGCCTGCCAATCAGGAAACGTGGGTTCCATCCCTGGGTTGGGAATATTCCCTGGTGGAGGAAATGACAACCCACTCCAGTGTTCTTGCCTGGAAAATCCCATGGACAGAGAAGCCTGGTAGGCTATAGTCCCTGGGGTCACAAAGAGTTGGACACGCCTGAGCACGCACATGCATGCGTACATACATAGAATCAAACAGTATGTACTGCGTCTGCTTTCTGCCTTCTTTCAGTCCACATTGTGAGATTCATCCGTGATGACAGGTCAAGCTGTAGTTCATTCATTGTCATTGCTATATAGTATTAAACCACAGTTCAGTTCAGTTCAGTCGCTCAGTCGTGTCTAACTCTTTGCGACCCCATGAATTGCAGCATGCCAGGCCTCNTTGGCCAAAGTACTGGAGTTTCAGCTTCAGCATCAGTCCTTCCCATGAATATTCAGAACTGATGTCCTTTAGGATGGACTGGTTGGATCTCCTTGCAATGGACTCTCTAGAGTCTCCTCCAGCACCACAGCTCAAAAGCATCAATTCTTTGGCACTCAGCTTTTTTTATGGTCCAACTCTCACATCCATACATGACCACTGGAAAAACCATAGCCTTGACTAACGGACCTTTGTTGGTAAAGTAATCTCTCTGCTTTTGAATATGCTGTCTATGTTGGTCATAGCTTTTCTTCCCAGGAGCAAGTGTCTTTCAATTTCATGGCTGCAGTCACCATCACTGACTCAGTGGACATGAAATTTGACTGAGCAGGAGATCGTGAAAGACAGGGGCGCCTTCCAAGGCGCAGTCATGGAGTCCCAGAGAGCCGGACATGCTGGTTAGCAACTGAATCAACAAATGCCAAGTTTTCTGTAAAACTCCATGTGGAGATGTGCAGAGAGAAAAATATTGGAAAAAACTACAGCTAGATATAACCGATGTTATACTGACAGTCTGATTATGGAGGAAAATGTGGTCACTGACATCCAGAGCCCTGAATATATTCATTCTCTGTGATCAATTTTTGGAGACACACACACATGTACATAGATAGCACTATTTAATGCCCTTTCCCACCCGGAGACATAACAGGTCCCTGAGGAAAGCAGGACTGTATCTCAGCTTAGTTCACTTCGGATTCCCTTTGCTCTGGAAGCAGTGCCAGCGGTCGGTGGGCCCTCCTCCAGAAATTCTACCCAGGCGGGGCTGGAGAGGCCAGTGGGATTTCCCGCGGCCAAGATTCATTTGCATGATGCTTTGAGTCTCACCGGCTGCTGCCTCCTCTGAATATATGTGCAGACGCTGATGCGTGCATGAACACAAAGGAACAGAGGTGGAATTCTTCTCGCTGACCAGCCACGAGGGCCGCGCATTGTGTAACTCGGTCTAACCAAGCATATCCAGAGCCAGATGGCTTTTGTGTTTAAAAACCTGCCCTGTGTGCACACAAGCAGTTTTGTTGCCCCCCAGGACCCAAGCAGGCCCCCATTCCATCAGGAGGAAAAAGAGGAGGCCGGGATTTCACTCCAGAAAGCTAAGAGGACAGCTGAGGAAGAAGAACGTGAAAGAGTGAGGTCTGGAAGGGAGATAGCTGGCGCGAAATATTTTCATGATTTGAAAACTCATGTCTTCGGAACAGAGGTCAACGTTGAGTCATTTCCAAGAAGTTCAGTTGCTTCCTGTGAGGGAGGCAGAGCATGTGTTGTTTGGCTGAGCTGATGCACCACGGTGCATCTCGGAACTAAAGCATAACGATGATTGGGCCAGGAAGCGACATCCAAGCTCCTTCCTTCCCAGGACCACCAGGAGCAGCTGGACGTCTGTCTCCCGACTGAGGGGCTTCCCTGGCGGCTCAGACGGTGAAGAATCCGCCTGCCAGTGCAGGAGGTGTGGGTTCCAGCCCTGGGCGGGAAGATCCCCTGGAGAGGGGAAAGGCCACCCCCTCCAGTATTCCTGCCCGGGGAATCCCATGGACAGAGGACCTAGTGGGCTACAGTCCACGGGGTTGCAAAGAGCCGGACTCAACTGGGTGACTCAGCCACGGCAACTGCCAAGTGAGTGCAGATGTGGCCTGTGCCTGCGTAACACTGAGCCCTGGGAGCCTTTGTAAGGACTAGGGCTTCTGGGTGTAGGAAGGAGGAGCAGGGACTGAACAGGGGGAGGGCTCTTTCCTGAGCCCAACTCCATCCAGCGCAGGAGAGGGGTCTCCCCGTGGCCCAGTGGCCACGGCTCTGCACTGTGACTGCAGGAGCGCAGGTCCCATCCCTACCTGGGGAAGGTGCGGCCAAACACACACACAGGGACCACGGGAGAATATGTCTCTGAGTGCGGGGTTGGGGGAGAAATGCTTTGTTCACGACAATCCAGGGCTTTCCTGGAGGTGTAGCAGTGAAAAATCTGCCTGCTATCGCAGGGGACACAGGCTCAACCCCTGAGCCAGGAAGACGCCCATCACGCGGCTGCTGAGCCTGTGTGCCCGCGCTCTGCAACAGGAGAGGCCGCTGCTGGGAGGAGCCCAGGCGCACTGCAGAGGAGTGGAGCCCGCGCTCTGCGCCTGGAGAGGGCCCGGGCGCAGCAACAGAGACCCAGCACAGGCAAACGGGAACGGGAAGTGAGAAAGCCAGTCAGTCGTGCCCGACTCTTCATGACCCGATGGACCATACAGTCCATGGGATTCTCCAGGTCAGAATGCTGGAGGGGTAGCTGCCCCCTTTTCCAGGGGATCTTCCTAAACCAGGGATTGAACCCAGGTCTCCAGCACTGCAGGCAGATTCTTTACCAGCTGAGCCACAAGGGAAGCCCAAGAATATCGGAGCAGGTAGTCTATCCTTTCAAAAACGAATAAAAAACCTGAAAAAAGCACAAGCTGGAATCAAGATTGCCGGAAGAAATAACAATAACCCCAGACATGCAGATGACACCACCCTTATGGCAGAAAGTGAAGAGGAACTAAAAAGTCTCTTGATGAAAGTGAAAGAGGAGGGTCAAAAAGCTGGCTTAAAGCTCAACATTCAGAAAATGAAGATCATGGCATCCGGTCCCATCACTTCATGGCAAAGAGATGGGGAAACAATGGAAACAGTGGCTGACTTTATTTTGGGGGGCTCCAAAATCACTGCAGATGGTGACTGCAGCCATGAAATTGGAAGACGCTTACTCCTTGGAAGGAAGGTTATGACCAACCTAGATAGCATATTAAAAAGCAGAGACATTATTTTGCCAACAAAGGTACATCTAGTCAAGGCTATGGTTTTTTCAGTAGTCATGTATGGATGTGAGAGTTGGACTATAAAGAGAGCTAAGGGCCGAAGAATTGATGCTTTTGAACTGTGGTGTTGGAGAAGACTCTTGAGAGTCCCTGGACTACAAGGAGATCCAACCAGTCCATCCTAAAGATCAGTCCTGACTGATGCTGAAGCTGAAACTCCAACACTTTGGCCACCTGATGTGAAGAGCTGACTCATTTGAAGAGACCCTGATGCTGGGAAAGATTGAAGGCAGGAGGAGAAGGGGATGACAGAGGATGAGATGGCTGGATGGCATCACTGACTCAATGGACATGAATTTTAGTAAACTCCAGGAGTTGGTGATGGACAGGGAGGCCTGGCGTGCTGCAGTCCATGGGGTTGCAAACAGCTGGACACGACTGAGCATCTGAACTGAATCGAACTGAACTGAACTGAAAAAATCCAGGCAATCCAAACATCAATAAACAGAAAGAGAGTGCTTCACCTGATCCCATCCATGAACACTAAGACAAGAACATGAAAGTCCCTGTCACAAGGAAGCCTTAACGACTGATGAATGAGCATGCACACTTTAAGGAAGGCGAGACCAGAGAGACTCAGACAGAGAGCCTGTCCTCTGCCCTCTGGCCTCCTCCCTCCCCACTGGCGTGTCGGGCCTTGGCACTTTGCGTCGACCTCCTCTCCCCAAAGGCAGAAATACTTGCTCCACCATCAAGATCAATCTTCTTCCTTCTGGAGCCAGCCGTGCGGCTCCTCAGAAGATAACATTCCTTCCTCGGTCCTGGAAAGGGTCAGGATGAGCCAGCGCTCGCCGTGTACGTGCAGACACCTTTGGGGGAACTTCACTGTGGTTCAGTCACTCAGGCATGTCCCACTCTTTGTGACCCCATGGACCACAGCACGCCAGGCTCCTCTGTCCTTCACCATCTCCCAGAGTTTGCTCAAACTCATGTCTACTGAGTCAGTGATGCCATCCAACCGTCTCACCCTCTGCCATCCCCTACTCCTCCTGCCCTCAGTCTTTCCCAGCATCAGGGTCTTTTCCAGTGGGTCGGCTCTTCATACCAGGTGGCCAAAGTACTGGAGCTTCAGCTTCAGCATCAGTCCTTACAATGAATATTCGGGGTTGATTTCCATTAGGTTTGATCTCCTTGCTGTCCAAGCGACTCTCAAGACTTCTCCAGCACCACAGATGGAAAGCATCAATTGTTCGGCCCTCAGTTTTATAGGCGAGAACAATAGATCTTTTCCCCTTAAAGACTGGTACAGAACTGACTGGCCTGATGACCTGGGGAGAATCTGAGCTGCACCTGATAGCACTTGCTCACGACCCTGTTAGTGTTACGACACGGGACTCGTATTCTGCCTGCTTTATCAGGTGACTGTTCCTTCAGGTACCAAATGTGTGACTGAGGCCCCCATAAAGGGAATGACGACTAGGGGATTGAAGCAAAGTACCAGATATACAGCTCTGTAAGATCCAGGATTGTAATAGATCGTAACTCCAGATACGGGAAGGAGCATCAGGAGAGAACCTGCACCTCAGCAGACCAGCAAGACGGCTGGGCCACAAAGAAGGCCGAGGGCCAGAGAAGTGGAGCTTCCCAGCTGTGGTGCTGGAGAAGACGCTCAGGAGCCCCTTGGTGCAAGGAGGTCCAACCAGTCCATCCCAAGGGAGATCAACCCTCAAGATTCCTGGGAAGGACTGATGCTGACACCCAATCTCCAATACTTTGCCACCTGATGTGAAGAGCCGACTCACTGGAAAAGACCCTGATGCTGGGAAACGTTGAAGGCAAAAGGAGAAGGGGACAGCAGAGGATGAGATGGTTGGATGGCATGGTTAAACAGACAAGAATTTGAGCAAAGTCCAGGAGACAGTGAGGACAGGGGAAGCCTGCTGTGCTGATGTTCCTGGGGCTGCAAAGAGTCAGACACGGCTTAGCAACTGAACAACAGCACCAGGCTGTATATGAAATCGCCAAGAGAGTAAACACTGAGAGTTCTCATCACAAGGGAAAAATATATATTTTTCCACTGCTTTAATTTTGCTTCTATATTGGATGAAGGATCTCGCTAAACTTATTATGATCATCATTTAATAGTGCATTAGTCAAATCACTATGCTCCACCCATACGTGCTATATCTCAGGAAAGCTGGAAGACATAAAAAGTGGGGGGAAAAGGAGACTTAGAAGCCAAAACCCAAAGGAAACACCACTGCTCTGGCAGAGATGAGTGACGACACTCAGCGCTGGCAGGAGTAGGGAGGGTAAGTGGGCCCTTTTAGACCAGGCCAGTGGGAGCAGGTACAGGTGCAGGCGGGTGCGGGCTTACAGGAGCATTTCAGCAACAAGTCTCAAAGCGTCAAGTGTCCAGGGGAGCCCTTGGGCTCGGCAACCCTGCTCCTGGGAATCTGGTCAACCTGATATCGGGAAGGTCTGCCAGTCTACACGGCGGCCACGCTGCCACTGTAGCGAACCCACGAGGCGTCGCCTGCCGTGACAGTGTAGCATCATACAGGCAGGAGCAGGAGCCTCCTTTTTTAAACATTATAAATGGCATTTTAATGCCGGGGTTGGAAAATTGTAATTAACTCCCACTGTAATTCACTACTGAAAACTGTTATCTCTAAACTCTTCAACTAAGATATTTAATTACCTACTGAAGCAATAAATTGTTTGAGAAAGAAAGCAGGATAGAACAGAGTACACGACAATTCCAGTTCTGACCAATTATCTTGCGTTCATTCATTCACTTGCATATACTCTTGAAGGGCTCTGTGCAATCAAAATACAACAGCCACAAACTCAAGTCACACATGAAACTCTACGTCTTCTAGGGACTGCTTTCATACCAAAAAAAAAAAA
>SJYV01020630.1:0-18937 GCA_006410875.1 Neotragus pygmaeus
TTTTCTCCCATTCAGAAGGCTGTCTTTTCACCTTACTTATAGTTTCCTTTGTTGTGCAGAAGCTTTTAATTTTAATTAGATCCCATTTGTTTATTTTTGCTTTTATTTCCAGTATTCTGGGAGGTGGATCATAGAGGATCCTGCTGTGATGTATGTCGGACAGTGTTTTGCCTATGTTCTCCTCTAGGAGTTTTATAGTTTCTGGTCTTACATTGAGATCTTTAATCCATTGAGTTTATTTTTGTGTGTGGTATTAGAAAGTGATCTAGTTTCATTCTTTTACAAGTGGTTGACCAGTTTTCCCAGCACCACTTGTTAAAGAGATTGTCTTTACTCCATTGTATATTCTTGCCTCCTTTGTCGAAGATAAGGTGTCCATAGGTGTGTGGATTTATCTCTGATCTTTTCAAATTAGACTTGTTGTCTTTTTTTCAGATATATGCCCAGGATTGTAACTGCAAACCAACCCCAAATGATTTCTGACGCTTATCTCTGTCACTTCTTCCTGGTCCACACACCTTATTAAGGCAGTTTGGGCATGAAAAGATTAATCCCTTGTAGGCTACTTCTTGGGTAATGATCAAGATGAAAGAGATGAGGTGTTATATAAACCTAGTTTGAAAATTCATGATTCTCCCCTCACCATTAATGCACCTGAAGCCTCTTTCTTTCCCCTAAGGACCAGCTTGTTTTGTACCAACTCTGAGTGGAGCTCCCAGACCCTGAAGGAGATGCTAAGGGACTCAAACTGAATTCTGATTCTTTTCCTGAAAAGATCATAATGACAGTTATGCTTGGATCATAACGACAATGATGCTTGGTTGAAAATATTGCCCACGAATTCCTCCTACAGTAGTAGCCTGCTTGGACCATATTGGAAAGTATAATGGACCTCTGCAGATTTTTAAAAATTACCTTTTCCTATTTACATATGACCCCACTCCCTGCAAGGAAATCAGCCCTAAATATTCTTTGGAAGGACTGATGCTGATACTTTCACTACCTGATGTGAAGAGCTGACTCACTGGAAAAGACTTTGATGCTGGGAAAGATTGAAGACAGAAGGAGAAGGGGACGACAGAGGATGAGATGGTTGGATGGACTGACTTGATGGACATGAGTTTGAGGAAGCTCAGAGAATTATCCTGTCCATCACCTATTCTGGTGTGCTGCAGTCCATGGGGTCACAAAGAGCTGGACATGACTGAGTGATTGAACCTTACTGAACAGAACTGAACCACTCCCTGAAAGATGTTGTATGTAGATGGTCAGAGACAAGGTAGAGTTACAGGTCCTGGGGAGACACTCCAGTCTTGGGGCCATGGAGGGAGAACCCTACCCCCACCCCAGCATCTGAGGACAGAACACTTCAGACCCCAGGAGGTTTGGGAGTGGGCACTTTGAGTTCACTGTGCTTGTCCCTTGGACTCAGTGCCACTAGCTGGCCAAACAATCCTATGGTTAGGTGAATCTAGCAGCAGGTACAGCTGACCATTTAACTCGCTACTGGGGTAATCATCCCGTCTATATGCTGTAGAAACAGAAAAACTCCTTGGACACAGCCAGCTGGTCCTAAACTATTCTGCATGCCTGACCTCACCAAAGGTGGTTCCTGAACCCACCCCCTCTCAACCTTGTATCTGTGTAGACAAAGGCATGCATGCGTAGGTGCTTGGTCATGGCCGACTCTGCAGCCTTGCGGACTGTAGCCCACCAGGCTCCTCTGTCCATGGGATTCTCCAGGCAAGGATACTGGAGTGGGTTGCCATTTCCTCCTCCGGGGAATCTTCTTGACTCAAGGATCGAATCTGCGTCTCCTATGTCTCCTGCATTGGCGGGTAAGGTCTTTACCACTGAGTCAGCAGGGAAAGCCTCCCTACAATCTTATTTTGATCTTAATGGCAAAAACTCACATGCCTCTCCTGATGCCCAAGAAGCTCTGGACTGTCCTATACAGTAGTCGAGGCTGAAACTATTCAGTGATGCTCTGCAATGTACCAGTTAGCTAAACCATTGTAGCAATGATCTAAATCAAGTTTAACAACAAATTCCAAACCAGAGCAAACTGTGGTCCTTGATATTATGGATTTGTATGTAGGAGAATGTCTGTCCTTTGGGGGCAAGTGTTACTCATCTACTGCTCCTGTAAAAACATCAGAGATCTGCAGGTCAGGCTAAACTCCTTGTGTTGGTCACTGACTGGCTTTGGACCACATCTTAACTGAAATAAGGCCCACTGATGCCCTTAGGATTTATTCCCAGTTTGCTGAGTCCAGGACCTTGAGGAGCAGAATCTGAAGTCAACACTGCAAACTGACCTCATCCTGTTTCCCAGAGCCCTGATGATAATATCCTTAACCAATGCTAAATGAGGGAAACAGATCAGGTTTGACCCCAGTCAGATTAATCAAGTTGGCTAGTGGAGTGGCATATTCAGCCAAAACTTTGCACTCACCCTTGAAACTGTCAGACCACAGGATGGATTCCTGGACCCTGTGCATCCTTGCAGTCCCTTGCTGGGAAAGCCAAGAATGAAAGGCTCTGACTTCCCTTCACCCAGCCCATTTTTCAGGATTTGATGGCAGGAAGCAACTCTGAGGATGAAGTCATGTAAAATCTCCCTCTAGGACAAAGAACAGGCTTCACACTGGTTGCTATAGAAACAATGAATTGTCAACTCAGTGTTCCCTATTTGCATCTGTGTAATTCTCACCTGGGCCCACAGTGTGTCAACCCTGCACAGACCGAGTGCAAGAGAAAACAGGGTAAACACACTGTCCATGCTGACTGCTGTGCGTGCCTTTCTCCCCCTTACTCAAAACCCTTACGTCTTCTGCCAGCATCCATGAAGCAGAAACATGCTACATTATGAGCTAACTTGCAAGTAGGATAAAATCAAATCTCAGATCCAACAATAGATTTAGTGGAGGGAAGATGAGGTGGTTCTTCTCTGAATGAAATTAGACACCTGATAATGGAGGGTAACAATGAGGGAGAAGTTAATCAAAGTTTGAAGAAAAAGAAAGTATAGAAAGGTCATCTTGGGAAGTAGAACTCTGAAAGGAGTATTGTCTAAGGGCCAGGAGTCTCCTTGAAATTTTTGGTCATAGATTTAAAGCAATATTCGTGAGTTAAGAGTTTGAGTTGTGAGTTTTTCTCCAGCCACATTAAATTTCTTGTAGGAGTGGAGATGAAGTGTGAAGTTTAATCACACATGTACTTTTGCCAGGTAAGTACAATGGAGAGAGATGGGATCAGGAGAACTGAGGTTACCCACAAGGAAATAGTTATAGGGTTAGACCATGAAGTCTTAGCTGAGACAGAAGGTGAGGCAATGAGTAGAAAATTGGTTGGAACAATTGACGAGGTGCAATGAAAAATTGTTGCCATGTAAATGAACTGGAAGAGTGGAGGCTGTGGTCAGAGAACAGAAGAATGGAAAGTGAGGTTTTCCATGAGTTATTGGTGACAATAAGGTCTAGATCATGACCACAGAAGTGGATGGAAGTAGCCAGGTAGCAGTGAGTCATTTGGAAACAAGGAGGTCGAACGACTGGGAAATGATGCTTGCAGGGTTATTCTATACACGTGTCTCCAAGAATGAGGAGAGGAGTGAGATAGTAAACTCTTCGGTGGCTGATGGAAAGGTACAGGGGACGAGAGGAAAACCACAATAAGGAGAGGCCGCATGTAGGTGGCTTCATGCTGCATCGCAAGCAGATTCCTCGCCATCTGAGACATCAGACACCAGCCCGTATATGAAGACACATCCTTTCAAATGAGTGGAGTTTTGAATGAAGAGGAAGGAGCAATTGCCTAGAGGTAGAAGTTGACTTTGGGAACCAGTCAAGGATGGGATTTTGGAGAAGAATAAAAAGCAACCACCATTTGCAAGGATTGCAGAAAAGTAGCATTCTGAGAATATAGCTAGATTGTAGCTAAAGCATGTAGGCGAAAGAAATGTTTGAAAAAGAGGTTGTGGAGGGAGGTTGCTGGGTCATAGGGTAGCTCTATTTCAAGTTTTTTAAGGAGCTTCCGTACTGTTGTCCATGGTGGCAGTACCAGCCTACATCCCCACCGACAGTGTAGAAGGGTCCTCTTCTCCCCACACCCTCTCCAGCATTTGCTGGTTGTAGATTTATGATAATGGCCATTCTGACCTTGTGAGGTGATACCTCCCTGGAGTTTGGATTTGCGTTTCCCTAATAATTAGTGACGCTGTGCCTCTTCTCATGTGCTTTTTAGCCTTTTAGTAAGAGCTTTACTTTTTCAGTATGACTTCTCTGGGAAAAAATCTCTATTTAGATCTTCAGCTCATTTTTTGATTGTTTGTTTAACATTGAGCTTCAAGAACTCAATATTATATATACAACATGAGTTTGTGTATTTTGGAGATTAATCCCTTATCTGTTACTTCATTTGCAAATATTTTCTTCCATTCTGAGAGCTGTCTTTTCATTTTGCTTATTGTTTCCTTTGTTGCATAAAATCTTTTAAGTTCAGTTAGGTGCCTTTTGTTTGTTTTTATTTTCATTACTCTAAGAGACGGCTCAAAATTACGTCAAAGAGTGTTCTGCCTATATTTTCCTCTAAGAGTTTTGTAGTATCTGGCCTTACATCTAGGTCTTTCATCCATTTTTAATTTATCTTTGTCTATGGTGTTAGGGAGTGTTCTAATTTCACTCTTTTCCAAGTAGCTGTCCAGTTCCCAACAACACTTATTGAAGAGATTGTCTTTTCTCCATCGTATATTCCCGCCTCCTTTGTAGTAGATTAGGTGACCACAGTTGCACGGGCTTATCTCTGGACTTTAATCCTGTTCTGTCGATCTAAATTTCTGTTTTTGTGCCACTATCATACTGTTTCTATTACTGTAGCTCTGCAGTATAGTCTGAAATCAGAGTCTGATTCCTCCAACTCCATTTTTCTTTCTCACTATCTTTTTGTCTATGTATGGCCTTCTGTGTTTCCATACAAATTGTAAAATTTTCTGTTCTCATTCTGTGAAAAATTCCATTGGCAATTTGATAGGGATTGCACTGAATCTATAGACTGCTTTGCATAGTAGAGTCATTTTCACAGTATTGAATCTTCCAGTCCAAGAACATGGTATGTTTTTTCCATATGTTTGTGTCATCTTTTATTTCTTTCATAAGTACCTTACAATTTTCTGAGTATAGGTCTTTTGCCTCTTTGGACAGGTTTATTCCTAAGCATTTTATTCTTTTTGATGTACATGTGAAATTAACTCAACACTGTAAATCAACTATATTCTAAAACAAAATTTTTTTTAATGAACAACAAAAAAGAAAGAAACAGATTCATAGACATAGAAATCAAGCTTATGATTACCAAAGGGGAAAGGGGTCAAAAAGGATAAATTAGAAATTTGGGATTATCAGATACAAAACTGCTATCCATAAAATAAATAAGCAGCAGATTTACTACAAAACACAGGGAACTGTATTCAATGTCTTATAATAACCTACAATGGAAAATAATCTGAAATACATGTGTGTACACACACACACACGTATATACACATGCCAGAATCATTTTGCTGTATATCTGAAACTAACACAACATTGTAAATCAATTATACTATAATCAAAAAATAAAAAAGAGGTAAGGAGAGTGATAATGGAGTTTATAATAAATGTTGACACCTTTAGTATATAGTAGGCAGGTCAGAAAAGGATGGGAAATCAGGTGAAATTAGGCAACATACAGAGCATTTTGGCATCAGAGACCAGGGCTTGCCTGGCCTGGATGAAAACACTTGGGGTGCTGGATGCCTATGAGTGTAAAGATAAGTGGATTTGCAAGTCGTGGTGAGGAACTTTAAACAGACTTATAACCAACTCTGACTCCAGCCTTTCCAAGAACACTTGCTCAATGACTGAGTAGGGAGAGGTGGAAGCAGACTACTGCGGAAGGAGGGCTGGTTTTCACCAAGAGCAGGTATAATAGAACCTTTCACTGTAAAAACAGACCTAACTCCTTAGTAAATTTGGTTGCTCTAAGGTTCTAATGCTGTCCTGGGGCCTGGGACCTGAGCTGCTCAGGGCTGGAGTAAACTCCAGACAAATGTGTGTGTGTACATGGTTAGGGAGGTGTGCGTGATGGAGGAAAGGGTGCTTCTGAAGTATCTTCCATGTGCCTGTCGAGAGACAGCCTCTCAATACAGAACACAGCAGTGGCCTTTGGTGAAAGAGCTGTGATCGTTGATGAAGTCAGGTGGAGGTCACTAACACTGTTCTTTCTTAACACTGTTGTTGTTGTTCAGTTGCTAAGTTATGTCTGACTCTTTGAGACCCCATGGAAGGCAGCATACCAGGCTTCCCTGCCCTTCACCATCTCCTGGAGTTTGTTCAAACTCATGTCCATTGAGTCAATGATGCCAGCCACCCAGGTCATCCTCTGTCACCCCCTTCTCCTCTGAAGATTAGCATGCTTAAAGAAACTCTGGGGGAACCTGAGCAGCAGGGAATGAATGGATTGGGGTTTGCAGATAGCTGTCCTCACCAGCAGCAAACCAACCGCTGCCAGGCCACGTGCAGGCGTGCAGTGTGGACCCCATAAGCCCAGCTCTTAGTATCTTCGACCTCATTTCTGAACATCCACTTCTAGTTCTTGCTCTAACAACACCTGGCTATTATTGGGGAGTGTTACTTCCCTTACAGGTCTTATAAATGATGGTGGCCCACATCCCTCACACAAAAATAGAATCCCAGTCGCACCAGTAGCATGACAATGTGGATTATGGAGAACTTAATTATGAACTTCAAGGTGAAGGGTTTGCCACGGTTTTATTCTTCTGTTTTAGAAAGCTTTCTTTTCCTAATACATGTTGGCCAAAATACCTGGAGAAGTGACATCTATCTGCTGATTATCCATTTGAGAGCTTTCCTTAGCTTATTTCACATTATGTCAACAAAATAATGCTAACCTAATAACTCACTCCAGTACTCTTGCCTGGAGAATCCCATGGAGGGAGGAACATGGTAGGTTATAGTCCATGGGGTCGCAAAGAGTCGGACACGACTGAACGACTTCACTCACTCAATAAAGCAACCAAGGGCTTCCCAGGTGGTAAAGAATCCGCCCACAAACGCAGGAGGAACAGGTTCGATCCCTGGGTGAGGAAGTTCATCTGAAGAAGAAAATGGCAATCTATTCCAGTATTCTTGCCTGGGAAATCCCACGGACAAGGAGCCTGGTGTGCTACAAAGTCCATGGAGTCACAAAAGAACTGGACACAACTGAACGACTAAACAGCAACGGTAAAGCAATAAAGCCACAACCCGCGAAGCTGTTATTCTCTATCTGTGTCCTGAGGGTCTCACGGATGCGGCCATCTCTGTATCTGGCCTGAATTTGACCGGCTAAATCATGACCGTTAATTTTCCCTACAAGATACCTTCGTAGAGAGTAGGTAGTGAGCATAATGAAGATGATTTTCAAAACCAATGGATATATAAGGTGGTGACACGCCTTTCCTAACTGTTAGAGCTGAGACAGCTAAATCAAGAGTAGTACATGCAGAAATGTGCTCATCATACCTGTGCTATGAAGGCTTTTGTTCATAGATGTTAAAATTCATAGTAAATGCAAAGGTAAATGAACTGGATGAATCTGTTGAAAATACTAATAAACACTTCATTAAGTAAATAAGGATGAAAGCAAACTTTGCTCTGCCAGGGTTGCAGCTTTACATGTACATCTAATAGTTGTTCAAGTTATTTGGGACTTATAGTCTCAAACCTGGAATTATTAATTAGGGGGAAAGTGCGCCTCTAGGAACAGTGAGCCTGAAACAACAAAGGAACGAACTCTGTGCATGATTTCTCTGCGGGCAGGAGCTGCTGATGGCCCTATATGGTTGCTTCATCGCTTCACGAATATAGGAAGCTTTCCAGGTTACATGTTCAGCCCTATGTGTCTATTTTAGTTGGATTTGGGTAGAATGACAGGATTTAACTTTTAAGGAGAAGTGCACACTTCATTTTTAGCAACACTGTGTTGGAGACGGATGAACCTGATCCCGAGGGGCCCCGTATGCAGTCACTCTGCCAGGTGGCTCTCATCGGGGTGTTCACTGTTGAGAACCCCGCTACTTCTGCCTGAGGTTTGAAGCCAGGACTTCGCAGGATTCCCTGCAGCACGGCTCAGTTCTTCCCATGCACAGAGCAGATGGGTGAGGCAGAAGAAGATCCCCACCTCAGAGGCAGCAAGGAAACATTCCAGAGACCAGCGACGGTGTTGTTCTTCATTGGAGGAAACGCTAATTGGAGGTGGCGAGTGAAAGTTAGAGCTGAAAATTGGACTTAGCTTATGAGCCATTGGGAAACTTGTTAGAGGTTTTATCACCACATTTTGATAAACAGAAACAAAATATTCACATTGAAAACATGAGTCAATTGTTTCCAATTTAGCTTAGAACACAGCGCCTCACGGGTGAGCACAGGGGTCACAACATCCTTCCTTAACGTTTAGAAGTAACGTGATCATTTGTATCAAAATACTACCAAGTCATCTGGATTCTTGGAACTTCCACTAAATTCTTTCTGACATAAATAGCAGACATAGGTCTTCTTTCCTGATTTCTCTGGCTGTACCTTTTTACGGCTTCACTGTGGCAGTTACTATATTGTCTTATATTCTTGTGCCTCTTTTTTTTTCCTCCTGCTCTTTCACTTTCTTTTGGGAAGAAACCATATATTTTCATCATTATATCCCTAGAACTGAGTCCAGTGCCCCAAAGTCAAAAGTTAAAACATGACAGAAAGAAGCAGCCAACATTCCTTCTAGCAGCGGTCAAGGATGGTCATACAAAATAAAGATAATTTATAGCTTTGGACTAAACTGAACAGTATTTTTCAACTACAGGCCTTCCCCAGTTATAGATTTATTTAGTTTACCATTAAAATTATCTATGTGGGTTTAAGTAAACAGGCTTTAAATCAAGTCTTTATCCACCATCCTCATTACAAGTTGAGCATTGCCGCTATAGGCACAAAATGGCTATGGTGGTATGTGAGGAAATTTTGCTGAAGAATATGTTTAATGGTTTTGAGATAATTAGAGATGAGGAAAGACTCTGCCTGCAATGCAGGAGATCCAGGTTCAATCCCTGGGTCGGGAAGATTCCCTGGAGAAGGGGGTGGCCACCCACTCCAGTATTCTTGCCTGGAGAATCCTAGGGACAGAGGCACCTGGCGGGTTATAATCCATTGGGTCGCACAGACTCGGACATGACTGACCACTAAGCGCCAAACCTGCCCCTTTTGCCCATGCCTTCTCTATTTCCCATTCCCATAGCTTGGAGCTCACTTTATTTCTGTTTCTCTGGGAATCTCAGTTAATTTCTGCTCTGATATATTTCACTTTTTACATTATAGAAAGTTAGAAATTGCATTAAATATGCAACCACAACTATTTTCAACATAGAATGTAACTGTACACAGAGTAAACAGCAAGAGATACATCCTTAATTATAATTTTAAAACTTGTAGCTATATTTAACAACTCTAATGGTTTCTTTGAATGGAGTTCTGTCATTAAATGTATTATTCACAATTACACTTCTCATCATGATGGAAATTTATTTTAATCTAACAAGTGATAGAACTGCAAACGTGTATAGCTTGCAAAAAGTAAACTGTATTATTTACATCATCAGCAGAGATCAATGGGAGCCCAAGTGGCACCGGATGTACCAAGCAGACCAAACTAACACTGCCAGGACTCTGAAATCTAACTGGTCATTGGGCCTGCAGAGCCCACAGGCGTAGACTATGACCTGTTTGTCAAAACGAAAAAGCTGATTGCCTGACAAAATTTTAAAAATTCAAATAAGACCAATAGTTTCCTAATATAATGTCCAAAATGTCCCAGATACAATTGAGAAATCACCCATCATACCAAGAATTAGGAAAACTACAACTTGAGTGAGAAAAGAAAGTGAACTGATATCATCAACTCAATCTGAGCTGAATCATATTTTTAAACTATCTGACAAAGATTTAATGTACCATCATAAAATGATTTAATAAGCAATTACAAATTCTCTTGAGTAAAAGGAAAAATAGACAATATCAGCAAAGAATTAGATGATAAAATATGGAAATTATAAAACTGGAAAATAAAATAGGAGAAACAATCAATTCTCTGGATGGGTACAATAGTGGAGAGGAGATGAAAGAGAATAAAATCTGCGAATTTTGAGGACAGATCAATAAAATTTACCCATTCTAAACAAAAAAGAGGGAAAAATTAACAAACTCAGGAATCTGTGGAAAAATAGGAAAAGACACAAAGTTTACATTATCAGAGTTGCAGGAGAAGAAAAAGAGACTAGGGCGGAAAGAGCAATAAAAGAAAAACTTGGCTAAAGACATCCTAAATTTGGCAAAAGACATACACCCACAGATTTGAAAAGTTGAGTGAATTTCAATTTGGAAAAAAAAATAGACACAGAGATACATTCATAAATAAAATTCTGGAAATGAAAGATAGAGTTGAAGGTGTTATCACTCCATAATTTTTCTCTTCAAGGAGTCAGAGAAAAGATGCACTACTTACAGGGGACCATGAATTTCAATGAGAGTGGATTTCTTACTTGAAAAACAGAGTGCAGAAGGAAGAGATGTATATTTCTTCAAACGCTTAAAGAAAAGAATTGTCAACCATGAATTGTATATTCAACAAACTATCTTTCAGGAATAAATGGGCAATAAAGACTTTCTCAAATGAAAACTAAAAGAATTGTCACTAGCACACCAACTCTTAAAGAAAAGCTAAAGGAAGTTCTTTGAACAGAAAGGAACTAGTAGCATAAGAATCTTGAGGCAAAAGGCAGAAAGAAAGAACAATGGAGAGGGCAGGTAAACAGAAGAGACCACCCTTCTTTTCATAAACTTTCTAAATTAGATGTAATGATTAAAATAAAAATTAGAATACCATCTTATCCTCAAGACAATGACACTTTAAAGTGGGGAAGATAAAGAGACCTAAGTGGAAAAAGATTTTCCTCTGCTTCACCCAAAACTGTAAAATGTTAATACCAATCGGCTATGAATTACATGTGTACATTGTAATAAGCAGAAGAACCATATTGTGTATATGAAAAATAGACAATACATCTAAAATAACTGAACTAAATCAAGATGAAAACCTTAAAAAATGGTCAAGTATCCCACAGAAAGGTAAGAAAAGAGAAACAAAGAAATCAAAGAGAAAACAAATAATAAAATGGCAGAGTTGACCCCAACCACATCAATAATTACATCCAGGTAGATAGTCTAAATATATCAACTAAAAAGCAGAGATTGAAAAACAGTTTTTAAAAAGAATGACGCAATAATATGCTTTTTTATTATGACATTTAAAAGAAACTCACTTCAAATTAAACGACAAGAGAGTTGAAATTATAAGTATGGGAAAAGGCATACTGTATACATATTAATATTTTTAAAAGGCAGGGGCATGATTGTTCATGTAGAAAATATAAAAGAACTGAAAAAAAAAATCCTAGAACTAATAAATGATTATAGCATGGTATCTGAGCACAAGGTTAATATATAAAAGTCAAAAGTCAATTGCTTTCCTACAAAACAGCAGTGAACACATGGAATTTGAAATTAACAACACAGTACCATTTATAGGGGCACTCCAGAAATGAAATATTTAGGTATAAATCTAACAAAATATGTATAAGATATATTTAACAAATTATGTATAAGACTGATACGAGTCAGATTACAAACGGGCTTCCCGGGTGGCTCAGTGGTAAAGAATCTGCCTGCCAGTGCAGGCGAGGAGAGTTCGATCCCTGGGTTGGGAAGATCCCCTGGAGAAGGAAATGGCAACCCACTCCAGTGTTCTTGCCTGGGAAATCTCATGGACAGAGAAGCCTGGCAGGCTATAGTCTGTGGGGTCGCAAAGAGTCAGACAGGACTGAGCAATTAAACACGCACGTGACCCTGAATCACCATCTGAAGGACAACTGATTCTGAGAACCCTCTTTGGAAGTCACATGAGTGGAAAGTGAGCGATCCATGAAGCCATACGTGGGGCAGCCCAGGACTTCTTAGCTCATGTAGTCATTCTCAGCTGCTCCTCAGAAAACAAGGCCAGTACACTTTCCTGGGGCATTTTATTGCCTCTCGTTCGGATTTGCAAATATATTGGTCAGCCGTGTTCTTTCATCTGATAAGACAATACTAGCAGAGGCCTCTGACTTTGATAGAATCTCCTCTTTATAACCTTACACCCAAGAAAAACATTTATAACTACCTTACCTTGTTTCAAGAAGAACTTACAGTGGTTAACAAAATCACTGACACTACACCAAGATCATACAATTCAGAAAATACAAGAAAATAAGGCAACTAAGAAAAGAACAGAGCAAGAAATTGTTCCTTAAGAAACAGAACAGGAAATTTGAATAATCCCAGGGGTGGGGTAAATACAGAAATGTATTATCAGAAAAACCTATATGCTTGTAGAACCCACTTTTACCCATAAGATTTCCAGCATCTTACATTGTTGGGAAATGTGATGTATTGCAAGATTTATTTCATGCTTTTTTTCATTTATCAAGATTTATTTGCACACCTTTTACTAAGTGGAAAAGCATGCAAGCTGGAAGCTATTCAGGAAGAACTATACTGCTCCTGACGTTGACACTGGTGAGACTTTTCTCCTATGTGTTTTCACAGAGGGGACAGTGAATCAGGACATTCTCTACAGCAACTTTATCACAAACACTGCCAAGAAACAAAGGTCATTGCACATAAAAACTGAGACGTTAAAAGAAAGGGAATACTAAGTGTAAATAGACCCATTCCCCTTTTTTTCTTATTCCTTATTTCCTTTTCTCAGAAACCCCCAACAGCAGCTAAAATATTGCTCTCAGATATCACTGGATCTATTGAGAGAGAAATAAAGTTAGAAATCTAGGTTGCAACTAGTTTTCTCAGTGGTATCTATGCAACTGTAGGTAATTGCTGCTGCTGCTGCTAGCTAAGTCGCTTCAGTTGTAACTGACTCTGTGCGACCCCATAGACAGCAGCCCACCAGGCTCCCCTGTCCCTGGGATTCTCAAGGCAAGAACACTGGAGTGGGTTGCCATTGCCTTCTCCAGGTAATTGCTACTCATCTTCAAATACAGGACTGTCTCCAGACTTCTGAAAAGTTTCAGAAATGGGAATAGACACAAACACAACTGTTCATGCAAATTTCCACTGGGTTTAGAGTAAGAATATTGTAGAATAAGACAGAGTCCTTTAAATTTGATATGGGGAACAACTTTCGCTATAGAATAGTTGATTACTTGAGACTAGATCATTGTTCTCAGTGTAAATATAAATATGCTAACTTTTTAAGCAAATTTGAATAACATAAAATGTAACATCATGATAAAATTTAATGACACAAAAATTCTAAACTTTTCTCTCTCTAAGGTGAAGAGCTTGAGTTGGCTTCTAATTCCCCAGGATAAAGCATACAAGTATCTCCCCTTTCGTAGGCCTCTTCTACTCCTGGTTTTAACATTTGCCTCATGGTTTGAGGAATTACGATAGGTGCAATGAGGTATTTTCCAGGCCCACAAGGGGGACCCTTTGCACCAGGGCACAGAGGTTACACAGCATCACTCTCTGGGTGAATGCATGATCTGCTGGCAAATGCTAGAAAGGCAGTGTCGCCGCCGCGCCAGGCCTTACCTGTAAGTCCAGGTGGACAGATGCAGACGTAACGGGAGGCTTCGGGGCCGCGGGATGCAGACAGCAGCCAGGCCAGGCGCTCACGCCCCGTCTCCGAGGACAGCTCCACGCACCGCCCGCCGGCCTGGCAGGGGCCGCTCCCGCATCCGTTGAGGTCGGTCTCACACTGCGCGCCCGTGTACCCTGCAGGATAAACGGCCAGAGAGGCTGCGAGCCTCAGCCATGGAGCACGCGTCTGACTGGAGGCTGGCCACCGCGTGGCGCCAGGTAATAGGTGCTGGGCCCCCCTCGAGGAGCCAGCAAGGGGACCTGATAAAGGAGGCGTCCGTGAACGTTAAGAGCAACAGAGGAGTCACTTCCATGGTACCACCCAACACTTAGCAAAGACGGATGAAGGGGCTTCAGGATCATCTTGACTTAACCTGAAAGTTTTAACTAAACTCCAATTCTTCAAACATTCCAACTGTTTGAATGCTAAGCAAGAAATTTAAAAAATGATATATTTTTCCAGAGTATAGATGTAAAGTCAGCAGACGGCAGGTGGGTGCTGGTGGTAAAGAATTCGTCTGCCAACGCAGGAGATGTAAAAGTGGGTTCAGTCCTGGAGGAGGAGATGGCAACCCACTCCAGTATCCTTGCCTGGAAAATCCCATGGACAGAGGAGCCTGGCAGGCTCAGCACTGCAAAGAGTCAGACAGGACTGAAGCGACTTAGCACACAGCACACTCAGCAGAAAGCACGTATCCAAGCCTGAGTGCTTCTCTCAAACCTCGAAGCAGAGGTAAATGATTTCCTTACACACCGTGAGACAGAACCAAAAACTATTGTATTTGAATGGATTTAGCTGGGTCATTTTACTAGGGACAAGAATAAAAAACAATAAAACATGAATGATTTAGTATTTTATAAAATATTTGGATATTAAAAATAAAAGAAAGTCCCTGCCAGAACTATTTTCTGTGGTTTTACCGACATATGCACCTGTTAAAACCACATATGTGTCTATTTATTGTGTGCGTTAACGTAACTGGAACTGTACTGACTGCACGCATCCTGCAGTACAGCTTGGTTTCTTTACTCCCTTGCACAATCTATCCGTGTTAGAAATATAGAGCTGACTCATAATTTTTAACTATTGCCAAGTAGTCCATAACATAGATGTGTATAATTTGACCATTCCATTCCCTTAGGGTGTTTATATACATTTTTGACATTACAATACTATATTGAATAGCATCATATATGTGGCTTGTGCAAATGTCTGAGTGCAACACTGGGGTCTATGCTAGGAGTGAGATTTCTGGGTTATAGGTTACGGGCATTTTAAATTTTAATAGATGCTGGTAATGACCTCTGGAGAAACTGTAGAGGTTGTTACGTGTCTACTGGCACAGGATAAGAGTGTGTGTGGTCCAGACCCTTGTCAACACTTGCCACACCAAGCAAAAATTTTTACCAGTTGGCTAGATAAAAAATCATACCTTATCATTGCTTGCTTTACATTTTCCCCAGATATTATTGAATTTAATATTTTTTGAATTTTTAAAAATCATTTCATATCTTTTCCCACTAGGTTGTTTTTCTTACCGATTTTGACTATTTACATACTATGTGTAGTGCTAGTCCAAAAATGTAAATTTAGTAAGTGCTAATATAATGCTGAGGAGTGTGTCCAGGATCACACCAGCTGTTTTGTGAGATGATGAAAGAAATGTACAAAGTTCCTATAGGAACACAATCTGACTTATAATACAAATGATTTCACCTACGGATCTTTGCAATGTCACTTAACTGCTGAAAAATATGTTTTTAAAATAAAATTGCAATCCAAAGTGGTAAAGGTTATAAATCCAATCACGGTCTTTCTTTACTTTGAAACCATTCAATGGCTTCACTTTTCACACAGAATAAAGTTCAAAATCCTTAACCTGGCCAGCCCTTTATTATCTGGCCCCATTCCCAAATCTGTTCCTGTCTGTCCCTAGAATGCTTTCTGTCCCAGGGCCTTTATAATACCGTTCCCTCCCCTAGAAAACCCTCCTCCAAGACTGCTTGCATAACTCTTAGGTTTTCCGACTCAATCTTTTATTACTTTCTCAGAAGGTTATTTCCTCATGGACAGATCTAAATAAGAAATTTTTTTCTCTCACATACCCAATTCTTTCCTTTCATTGTCTTACAAAGGTTGCTATTATGTGCTTATTTTTAGAGGTATCTTTTAAAATTCATTTATGTATATAATTTTCACTTGATTGCTCAGACAGTAAAGAATCTGCCTGCAATGCAGGAGACTCGGGTTCCAGCCCTGGGTCAGGAAGATCCCCTGGAGAAGGGAATGACAACCCACTCCCTCCATGCAAGGGCATAGCAACTCGCTCCAGTATTCTTGCCTGGAAATCCCACAGACAGAGGAGCCTGGTGGGCTGCAGTCCACGGGGTTGCAGAAGGGCTGGACACGACTGAGCGACTAAATAAACGACATAGCTTTCACTTATTTATGTAGCTGTCTCCCTCAACAGACTGTGAGCTCCATAAAAGCAGAGACTGTGTTTTTTTACTCACCACGCTAGGACTGAGCAACACCTGAGTACTCAGGAGTTGACTGAGATTCAAACAGAACTAATCAACAATTTGGATGATAATCCTCGCTTAGTAAATAAACTAGAGAGTTGATGAACTCTTAATGAGCAAATAATGAGAACATGATATGAATGCTCATCTTGTAGTTTAAAAAAAAACCTATATGGGGTCCTATGTCAAGTCATAACCGCAACACAAATTCTGCTGCTCGTCCATATAACACTTTTGTCACATTGGAACCCTGGGGTCTTTATCAACCTTCTCAAGAAGAAATTGAGAGTTGAAAAGGAAAGCACATGTCAGATGAGGGTCCCACAATCCTTTGTCATGACCCCACCCCTAGAACCCTCAGTCTCTGAAGCCTGAACGTTTATTTTTTAAGTGTTTTTACTTCATACTTAAGGATCTACACCTATTCACTAAATAATGGTTTTCACAAGTTTTTATAAACGTCTTGTGCTACAGTTGACTTACTGAAGTTCTATTTTCAATTTTCTTCTCATTCTAAGTTTGAAGACTTATGCATGGCCCAGGTTAGGAAGTAATTTAGTACTTTCATAAATCCTTTTTTGCTTTCCGGCTCATGCATTGTCTTTATTTCTATCCTGAACATTAGGAAGGTTCTGATTTATGGTATTACGGTCCTGTCCCTACCACTGTGCCCTGTGGGGATCCTGTTTGCTCTTCCCTTTAAGCAGGTGTATAGATAGATTCTTTCAGTCAAGGCTACATTCAATAGTTCTAACAAGTTTTCCTATAAAACTCTGTACAAAGAAACAATATGATGCTGAGTCAAGACCCCAGGGTTCTTAAATTACATGTTTTAAGAAAAAAACCCAACAACAATCTTTTCTGGGTAACAGGAAAACTTTTAAGATAAGGATTTAAGGCGACTGACACTTGGGATTAATTAGCCCTAAAACGAGGACCCTGGGCTATTACAGCGCTGTATTCTTGTCATCGCGCTCAGTGGCAGGCATCTCATGATCCAAAGGAACGGTCTACGATTCTTAGATAAACCTTCTCTTTACATATAACTGTGAGAACTGGGTACAAAGACATTGGGAGTTTTCTTTCTAGGCAAAATCGACATCCATCCAGTGACCCAAGAGAGAAACCCAGAAGCAGAACTGCCCTAAACTGGCGCTCCTTCCCAGTCCCCACGTCATTTCCACCTCCTAAAGGGCTCCCGTGGCCGTCCATGTGCTCACATCCACCCTCGCCACTGGCATCTCTGTTCCAGTCTGACTTACCTCTTATTTAAATCACTGCAGAAGTCTCACGGGATTCCCTGCGATGAGCCTTATTTCTCTCCATCCTTCTTCCACTGAAGTGCCAGGGAGCTCTTCGTAAATTAACAGGTCAGACTGCCCCACGGTTTGCAGGGCGGACATGGTGATCTGGCTTCAGCCTAGCCTTGCTCCTCAGCCCACCCCTCTGCCCTCAGCTCTGCGTAGCCCAGCATGTTGAAGAGTCCCTGCAGGCCCCGCAGTTGGGTGGGCCCTTTCCTCTGTGCTCCTGCTGCCCTTTCGTCTTTCTCTTTTCTTTTCTCCTCTCTTCTGTCCTTAAACAAGCAGTGAGCTACCAGCTGCCGGCCTTAGGGTCTAGAATGGCCCGTCTCCTAATTCCCGTGCCGGGCTGACATTTATTGACTTGCTGTGGTCTAGGCTGAGCTGGGGGCTCCTTCTGTATTACTGGACTTCACTCCACAATGACACTATGAGGGGGATATTATTATCATCATCTCTGCTTTATCTGTCGATGAGGAAACCGAGGCTCAGAGCAGAGACGTGGCCAAAGTCACATAGCTCGTGGGTACATTTCTAGGGTGTGCTTCGTGATCTTTCAAGCTTCCTAAAATGCTGCCTTCTCGGTCAAGCCGTCACTAAACATTTTCTCCCCTTATTCCCTTTTACAGAGTTTATTAGAGATTCTTGTGAAACTGTTATGTGCTCAGTCACGTCTAACTCTTTGGACCCCATGGACTGTAGCCCGCTAGGCTCCTCTGTCCATGGCATTGTCCAGGCAAGAATCCTGGAGTGAGTTGTCATTCCCTTCTCCAGGGATCTTCTCGACCCAGGGATCGAACCCGGGTCTCCTGCATTGCAGGAAAATTCTTTACTGTCTGAGCCACCCAAAATTGTACTGTTCACAGTTTTTTCACACTGTTTTCCTGCTAGAATTTAAGCTCCTTGGAAGGAGGGACTGTGTCTCTGTGATCCCCTAATCCTTCATATACATAGTTGGCAGTGAAATCTTTGGGGCTCAAATGAATTGGACTCATGCTGGTCTTTTTTAGGCAGCTCTCCTTTGCTGCCTGATTCCATTACAAGCCCTTCAGAACAGCAGGACCCAACTTTTTTGGCACCAGGGACTGCTTTCATGGAAGACAATTTGTGTGTGAACTGGAGAGGTGTGGGGAGGTGGTTTCAGGATGATTCGAGCACATTACATTTATTGTGTACTTTATTTCTATTATTATTACATCAGCTCACCTCAAATCATCAGGCGTTAGATCCCAGAGGTTGGGGACCCCTATTTTAGAGCACAGAAACCATCTGTCATATACAATTTCCACCTCCTGGTGTAGAACCTGGAATGTAGCAATAATAGTTGCTTTTTTTTTTTTT
>SJYV01020631.1:0-11557 GCA_006410875.1 Neotragus pygmaeus
ATTCAGCTTTCATCACGGTCCAACTCTCACATCCATACATGACCATGGGAAAAACCATAGCCTTGACTAGACGGACCTTAGTCAGCAAAGTAATGTCTCTGCTTTTGAAAATGCTATTTAGGTTGGTCATAAACTTTCTTCCAAAGAGCAAGCGTCTTTTAATTTCATGGCTTCAATCACCATCTGCAGTGATTTTGGAGCCCAAAAAAATAAAGTCTGACACTGTTTCCCCATCTATTTCCGATGAAGTGATGGGACCAGATGCCATGATCTTCGTTTTCTGAATGTTGAGCTTTAAGCCAGCTTTTTCACTCTCCACTTTCAATTTCATCAAGAGGCTTTTTAGTTCCTCTTGATTTTCTGCCATTAGGGTGATGTCATCTGTACGTCTGACGTTATTGATATTTCTCCAGCAATCTTGATTCCAGTTTGTGTTTCTTCCATTCCAGCTTTTTCATGACATACTCTTCATATAAGTTAAATAAGCAGGGTGACAGTATACTGCTTTGACGTACTCCTTTTCCTATTTGGAACCAGTCTGTTATTCCATGTCCAGCTCAAACTGTTGCTTCCTGGCCTGCATACAGATTTCTCATGAGGCAGGTCAGGTGGTTGGTATTTCCATCACTTTCAGAATTTTCCAGTTTATTGTAATCACACAGTCAAGGAGTTTGGTATAGTCAATAAAGCATAAATATATGTTTTTCTGGAACTATTTTGCTTTTTCCATGATCCAGCGGATGTTGGCATTTTGATCTCTGGTTCCTCGGCCTTTTCTAAAACCAGTTTGAACATCAGGGAGTTCACGGTTCACGTATTGCTGAAGCCAGGCTTGGAGAATTTTGAGCATTATTTCACTATCATGTGAGATGAGTGCAATTTGGAGTAGTTTGAGCATTCTTTGACATTGCCTTTCTTCAGGATTGGAATGAAAACTGACTTTTTCCAGTCTTTTGGCCACTGCTGAGTTTTCCAAATCTGCTGGCATATTGAGTGCAGCACTTTCACAGCATCATCTTTGAAAATTTGAAATAGCTCAACCGGAATTCCATCACCTCCACTAGCTTTGTTCACAGTGATGCCTTCTAAGGCCTACTTGGCTTCACATTACAGGATGTCTCGCTCTAGATGAGTGACCACACCATTGTGATTATCTGGGTCACAAAGATGTTTTTTGTACAGTTCTTCTGTGTATTCTTGCCACCTCTTCTTAATATTTTCTGCTTCTGTTAGGTCCATAACATTTCTGTCCTTTACCGAGCCCATCTTTGCATGAAATGTTCCCTTGATATCTTTAATTTTCTTGAAGAGATCTCTAGTCTTTCCCATTCTGTTCTTTTCTTCTATTTCTTTGCATTTCTTGGACTTATACAATACATGAGCTACACAGAAGCCCCTTCTATCTGAACTTAGATAAATATAAGACAAAGCATTACAGCTGAGATCACTTTATTTGGAGAACAACACATTATAAAGCTAGAGTAATTGAGATACATTGGTATTGATAGTAGGGGCATAGATTAACAGAGCAGAGTTAACAACTGAGAAATAGATTCATATTAATAAAGTGAACTGGTCTAAAAACACTTCAGTGAGAAAATAGACTTTTGAAGAATAATGTCAGAAACATTGGAAATTTTTATAAATATAACAAAAGAAAAACACAAATTTAGGTACAAACTTTATACTTTTCACAAAAAAAAAGAAGAAAAAATAGGTCATTGACCTAAATGTAAAATATCAATCAAAATTCTTGAATAAAATATAGATGTAAATAAAGGCTGATCATAGGCTTCAAGATGAGTTATAGGTTAAACAGTTAGAGGAAAATAAAGACAAGGAAAACTAATGTTAGACTGTATCATTATTCATCCTGTTTTCACTGTTCACTGAACCCATGGTATGCAATGTGCCATCTAAGAGGCTGGAAGGAGACTCGAGGAATCACAAGAAATATAGACACATTTATTCTCTTCTTACTGGCACTGCAGCCATAACACAGCCTCTCTCCCAGCTGAGAGAGCAGCCATAGCCACAACCACAACATAACCAGAACATAGCCATAACAGAGCCATAACATAACCTCATATAACATGGTCACGATGTCACTGCAGTGTAGCACCAATGCAGTAGCAGCCAGGACTTTCATGGTGAGGCTTATGCAGGCCTACCACACAAAGCAACTCCTGAGAAAGCTAGTACCTCATAACACACATGAGCAATGCTACAAATGATCTCAGCTGTTACATCATCATTATATACAAAGCGTGCCATGAGAGAACCTGAACACACCATCTTGGTATTTGCTCTCTCCCCACAAAAACTTTCTGTGAAAGAAAATGTTAAGGGAATTAGGAGAAAAGCCACTGACAGGGAGAAGACATAAAACATATACTTGATAAAATACTTATCTCTAAATTATACAAAGAACTCTAAAGCTCAAAAATAAGAAATAAGCAGCACAATTTGAAAATGTGCAAGAGATATAAACAGACACTTCACTAAAGAAGATATATAGAAAACAAATAATCATGGGAAAAGATAACATAAATTTTCATTAGATAATTGTAAATTAAACTGATAATGAGGTAGTACTTCACCCTGACTAAAAAAGTAAAACAAACACACAAACACACACAAACTGACAACACTAAATGCTTGTGAAGATGTGAAATATCAGGAACTCTGATTTGATACTATTAAGTATTCAAGATGATACAGGCACTTTGCAAAACAATTTGGAGATTTCTTACAAAAAAGATCAAAATACCATGTTCCTCGATGTTTATTAACAGATTAAAAACTAATGTTGACATAAAACTTTCATGGGGTATCTCCTATTCATAATCTATATGTGTTATTCATAATTATCCCAAGTAGAAGAATCCAAAATGTGAAGTTCAATAAGTGAATGGATTGAACAAGCCATACTCTATATGCTTAAAAGACTATGATTCAGCAAAAAACTATAAAAGACCAACAAAATCACAAAATAAATTGCTGAACCTAAAATGAATATTTCTAAGAGAATGAAGTAAATCTAAAAATACTTACATACTCTATTAATACCATTATATGACATTCTGTAAAAGGCTTAATTTAAAAGAGTATGAATGTCTTTGGTTTAAAATAAGTATATTCAAGTCCATATTCTTATAATGAAATGACTGAATATAAAGTTAATGGGAGGGAGATAGAACTTTCTGTATAGAATAATTCCAAATAATGTAGACATTCTTGCCCTAATTTAGTGAAGTGAAGTCACTCAGCCATGTCCGACTCTTTGTGACCCCATGGACTGTAGCCTACCAGGCTCCTCAGTCCATGGAATTTTCCAGGCAAGAGTACTGGAGTGGGTTGCCATTTCCTTCTCCAGGGGATCTTCTCAACCCAGGGATTGAACCCGTGTCTCCCACATTGCAGGCAGATGCTTTACCTTCTGAGCCATCAGGGAAGAAAAAGGGCTACATAAAATCCTTAGTTTTTAAGTGTGCATTGTGGTCACAGTGATTCCTAAGTGTATGATATAGAAATAGGGTGATCCAGGGACTTTATAAGTGGAGAAACCTGAGAAACAATGTCTTAGACATACGCAATAAGATCAACATCAATGCCGAAAAGCCTGTTGATAGTGCATACTCTTAACAGGATGTAATAAAAATGGCACTTTGCTTGTATAATCTCTCTAAAACCCACAACCCCAGTTTAATTTCAGAAAGACAATATAGAAATTCCAATAGAGGGACATCCTTACAAAATCCCACTCCAAATAACTCCCAAGGTCACACACACACACACACACACACACCCCAAAAAAGAAACTCTAAGGAACTATCAAAGCCAAGAGTATCCTGGAGAAATATGACACTAAATAGAATGTTTTATTTTGAGTGTGATCCTGTGAGAGGAAAAAAGTATTAGTTAAAAATAAAAACAATTGCAATAACTATGGAGTTTATTATTTTTTTATTTTATTTAATTTATTATTATTTTTACTTTATTTTACTTTTCAATACTTTACTGGCTTTGCCATACATCGACATGAATCCACCACAGGTGTACACGAGTTTCAATCCTGAATCCCCCTCCCACCTCCCACCCCACAACATCTCTCTGGATCATCCCTGTGCACCAGCCCCAAGTATCCTGCATCCTGCATATCACATAGACCGGCGCCTTGTTTCTTACATGATAGTATACATGCTTCAATGCCATTCTCCCAAATCATCCCACCCTCTCCCTCTCCCTCAGAGGCCAAAAGTCCGTTCTATATGTCTGTCTCTTTTGCTGTCTCACATACAGGGTCATCAAAATAATGGATTAGTAATAGTTCATTTTTTTGTGACAAATGTGGCTTTCTAATATAAGATGCAACTAATAGTACAAACTTGTCACAAACTATACAGGAAAACTCTGTTATATCTTTTCAATTTTTCTATAAAATCAGTACAGTTCATTTGCTCAGTCGTGTCGAACTATTTGGAACCCTATGAATCGCACCACACCAGGCCTCCCTAACCATCACCAAATCCTGGAGTTCACTCAAACTCCCTTCTGTCGAGTCAGTGATGCCATCCAGCCATCTCATCCTCTGTCGTCCCCTTCTCTTCCTGCCGCCCATCCCTCCCAGCATCAGAGTCTATTCCAATGAGTCAGCTCTTCACATGAGGTGGCCAAAGCACTGGAGATTCAGGTTTAGCATCATTCCTTCGAAAGAACACACAGGACTGATCTCCTTTAGAATGGACTGGTTGGATCTCCTTGCAGTCTAAAGGACTCTCAAGAGTCTTCTCCAACACCACAGTTCAAAAGCATCAATAATTTGACATTCAGCTTTCATCACGGTCCAACTCTCACATCTGTATATGACTACTGGAAAAACCATAGCCTTGACTAGACAGATCTTTGTTAGCCAAATAATGTCTCTTTTCAATATGCTATCTAGATTCGTCATAATTTTTCTTCCAAGGAGTAAATGTCTTTTAATTTCATGGCTTCAATCACCATCTGCAGAGACTTTTGAGCCCCCCTCCCCCAAATCTGACACTGTTTCCACTGTTTTCCCATCTATTTCCCATGAAGTGATGGGACCAGATGTCATAATCTTAGTTTTCTGAATGTTGAGCTTTAAGCCAACTATTTCACTCTCCTCTTTAACTTTCATTAAGAGGCTTTTTAGTTCCTCTTTACTTTCTGCCATAAGGGTGGTGTCATCTGCCTGTCTGAGGTTATTGATATTCCACCTGGCAATCTTGATTCCAGCTTGTGCTTCTTCCAGTCCAGTGTTTCTCATTATGTACTCTGCATATAATTTAAATAAGCAGGGTGACAATATACAGCCTTGACGTACCCTTTTTCCTATTTAGAACCTGTCTGTTGTTCCATGTCCAGTTCCAACTGTTGCCTCCTGACCTGCATATAGGTTTCTGAAGAGTCAGGTCAGGTGGTCTCGTATCCCCATTTCTTTCAGAATTTTCCACAGTTTATTGTGATCCAACAGTCAAAGGCTTTGCTATAGTCAATAAAGCAGTAATATATGTTTTTCTGAAACTCTTGCCTTTTCGATGATCCCATGGATGTTGGCAATTTGATCTCTGGTTCCTCCACCTTTTCTAAAACCAGCTTGAATATCTGGAAGTTTAAAGTTAATACAGGCCTGTAAAAATAAATCTACTTAAAAACAAATTCAGTATCTTCATTGAATGCTTCTCAAAGTTTTGATCAAGTTTCCACATATATAAAAGAATAGAAGGCTAAGAGGCAGTCCTAAGATGATGGAGGAATAGGACGGGGAGACCACTTTCTCCTTCACAAATTCATTGCAAGAACATTTGCACACTGAGCAAATTCCACAAAGCAACTTCTGAATGCTGGCAGAGGACATCAGGTACCGAGAAAGGCAGCCTGTTTTCTTTGAAAGGAGGTAGGGAAAAAAATATAAAAGATAAAGAGAGAGACGAAAGAGGGAGGGACAAAGATCCATCACAGAAAGGGAGTCTTAAAAAAGAGAGAAGTTTCCAAACACCAGGAAGCACTCTCACCAGTGAATCTGTGGTGAGCCTGGGAACCTTAAAGGGCAACATAACCAGGAGGAAAAATAAATAAATAATTAAACCCCACAGATTACGTGCCTACGGCAACTGCCAGTGGAGAAGCAGTGCAGACACTTGCATCCACTAGCAAGCGGGAGCTGGGAAGGGAGGCAGGGGCTGCATTGCTTAGGGTAAGGACACAGCCTGAATGCCCAAGGGCAATCTAAGGGAACTAACTTGAGATAGCAAACGACTGTGGGATAACTATCCTGCAAAAAGCCCTAACAAAAAACACTGCGAAGCCCACTCACAGAACAAAGAACTGAGCAGAGCTAGCCAGTTGTGGGCCAGCCCATCCCCTGCTGGAGACAGGCAGGTGAGGCAGCCAGAGCTGGAAAGGGGCAGGTGCCCCAGACAGGGCAGATGCCCCAGAGAGGCATCATCTACCAAACTGCAAACAGCTTTCATTGCTAACCAAGACTCCTTGGGATTCTGGATAGTCAACATCTGCTGTAAGGGTCACAGCCAGAGATCAGCTCCCCAGAGGAGATACAGGGCATGCCTGAGAAGACACGCCTGTTGTAAACCCAGAAAACTGAGCCGCTGGGACGGGGGAGGTGACAAGTCACAGCTCGCCAAGTACATGATCACCTGAACTGCTCGGACAATAGAAGGGTACTAAACACAGGACCAATCAAGTCTGCACCTTTGTGGAGTGCCCACAAACCTGAACCTGAGTGGCTTTGACCTGGGAAGTGCACTCAACTTGGGACTGGCTTCAGACAGTTCCTGGGAGAGCAAACTAGAGCCTGAACAGTGTAAACTGGGAAAGCCCACACGCCGTGAGTGGGGGAAAATCCAGTGTGGCCGAGACACTGGGAGCACTCCCCCACACGCCAGTGAAATTTTCTTGCGGTGTTCCTTCCTCCCCACAGCACAACTAAACAAGCGAGCCAAAAAAACTGACCACCACCTCCCCTTGTGTCAGGGTGGAAATTAGACACTGAAGACGCCAGCAAACAGAAGCTAAAATAAGCAGAGGGAACCACTTTGGAAGTGACAGTTGCAACAAATTAAAAACCTGTACTTAGCACCAAATACATAGGAATGGGCCTATTTATCTCAAGAAGTGTGATCTGGATCAAGGGACTATCTAAAAATGAACAGACCACAAACTATTCATAATAACACCAGAGAAAGTCTTAGATATATTTTTTATATTATCATTTTTTAATTATTAAAAAAACTTTAAGCCCTCTGTTGCTCCTTTAATTTTAATTTTTTATAACCTACCTTTTGGGCTCCAAAATCACGGCAGATGGTGACTGCAGCCATGAAATTAGAAGATGCTTACTCCTTGGAAGCAAAGTTTTGACCAACCTAGATAGAATATTGAAAAGCAGATACATTACTTTGCCGAACAAGGTCTGTCTAGTCAAGGCTATGGTTTTTCCTGTGGTCATGTATGGATGTGAGAGTTGGACTGTGCTGAAGAATTGCTGCTTTTGAACTGTGGTGTTGGAGAAGACTCTTGAGAGTCCCTTGGACTGCAAGGAGATCCAACCAGTCCATTCTGAAGGAGATCAACCCTGGGATTTCTTTGGAAGGAATGATGCTAAAGCTGAAACTCCAGTACTTTGGCCACCTCATGCAAAGAGTTGACTCACTGGAAAAGACTCTGATCCTGGGAGGGATTGGGGGCAGGAGGAGAAGGGGACAATTGAGGATGAGATGTCTGGATGGCATCACGGACTCGATGAACGCAAGTCTGAGTGAACTCTGAGAGATGGTGATGAACAGGGAGCCCTGGCGTTGCTGCAATTCATGGGGTCGCAAAGAGTAGGACACGACTGAGTGACTGAACTGAACTGAACTGATTACTTTGCAAAAAAAAAAAAAAAAAAGACCTTATTTTTAAAGCAAACTTCATATATATATATTTAATAATTTTATGACTTTTTTTCTTTAATATTGCATTTTTAAATATAAATTTGTTTATTTTAACTGGAGGTCAATTACTTTACAATATTGTATTGGTTTTGCCACACATCAACATGAATCTGCCACAGGATATTGTATTTTTGATAATCTAACCTCTACTCTAAATTTTTAATATTTGCTTTTTGGAATTTGTTATCAATTTTGGACCTTTAAGAACCCAATTTTCAGTACCCATTTTTACTTGTGAGTGAGATTACTGGCTGGATTGCTCTTTCTCCCTTTGGACTCTTTTTTCTCCACCATGTTGCCTTTATCTCCTCCCTCCCTCTTTTCTTCTCTTCCCAACCCTGTGAATCTCTTTGTGTGTTATGGACTGTCGAGAACACTTAGGGAACTGATTACTGGCTGGATCTGTCTCTCTCCTTTTGATTCCCCCTTTTATCCTCCTGGCCACCTCTCTCTCATTTATCCCTTTTCTCTTCTCTGTGTAATGCTGTGAACATCTCTGAGGGGTACAGATTCTGGAGAGAACACAGGGAAGTGATTACTGGCTAGCTTGCTCTCTCCTCTTTTGATTCCCCCTCTTCTCCTCCTGGTCACCTTTATTTCCCTCCTCCCTCTCATAAAGATAACAGCTGATCTTTCAACAGAAACTCTTCAGGCCAGAAGGGAATGGTAAGGCATACTTAAAGTGATGAAAGAAAATAACTTACAGCCCAGATTATTGTACTCAGAAAGAATCTCATTCAAATATGAAGGAGAAATCAAAAGCTTTACAGACAAGCAAAAGCTGAGAGAATTCAGCACCACCAAATAAGCTCTCCAGCAAATGTGAAAGGGTCTTCTCTAGACAAGAAACACAGAAAGGGTGTATAAGCTCAAACCCAAAACAATAAAGTCAATGGCAACAGGATCAAATTTATCAATACTTGCCTTAAATGTAAATGGGTTGAATGCCCCAACCAAAAGACAAAGACTGGGTGAGTGGATACAAAAACAAGATCCCTATATATGTTGTCTATAAGAGATCCACCTAAAACAAGGGATACCTACAGACTGAAAGTGAAGGGCTGGAAAAAGATACTCCAGTCAAATAGAGACCAAAAGAAAGCAGGAGTAGCAATACTCATATCCGATAAAATAGACTTTAAAACAAAGACTGTGAAGAGAGACAAAGAAGGACACTACATAATGATCAAAGGATCAATCCAAAAGAAGATATAACAATTATAAATACATATGCACCCAAAATAGGAGCAATGCAAAATGTAAGACAAATGCCAACAAGTATGAAAGGGGAAATTAATAATAACACAATAATAGTGGGAGACTTTAATACCCCACTCAGGCCTATGGATAGATCAACTAAACAGAAAGTTAACAAGAAAACACAAACTTTAAATGATACAATAGACCAGTTAGACTTGCCGCGAGCCNCAAGTATGAAAGGGGAAATTAATAATAACACAATAATAGTGGGAGACTTTAATACCCCACTCAGGCCTATGGATAGATCAACTAAACAGAAAGTTAACAAGAAAACACAAACTTTAAATGATACAATAGACCAGTTAGACTTGCCTCGAGCCAGCGTGAGGAACTCTGCCCATGGCAAAGGTCATGAGGAAGGAGGCTTGGCATACACAAAGGCATGATCAAGCCTCAGGAAACCCCTTGTTCCTGAGCATCTACCCCCAAAACCAGAGTCTGTTTTATGCTCTCACCTACATCTCGCACTTTACGGGGGGCTCTCCCCCATAACCATTTCTCTCAGAGAAGGAGTTAACTTGCAGCTCCAGTTAATAAAAATTCCTGGGCATGACAAAAATGTTTCAACTTACAAACTCCTCTAAAGGTTCTCTAGCCTGCCAAAGTGGGTTCGTCTGGCCACATGTGATTGTTTACAACCTCCCAACCATGAGAGGCACGAGATGCTTTAAACTTTGTAAATACAGACTCTTTTGAGAAGTTAGAAAACTATTGATTAGAAATTATATTGGTGAAAGGTTTTTCATTTGTCATGCCAATAATTACTATTAATTCCCTGCCCTTGGTGTCTCAGGTCAAATCTCTCTGCTGACAGACTAGCTTGTGTGACAACCTCTCAACCATAAACAGCAGAGAGAGTTTGGAGTATTAGCACAGGGCTTTTCTCATTGTTGAGTCCATGATTGTCATCAGGCCTCCATATCCCTAGGCAAATGGGAATATATTAATCAATGTATTTGGAATATAAAAAAGGAAATATAGTAATTTTGATGTTAGCAATACTAGAATTTTTGAGTTAATGAATTTTCTCTTTTGTTATAGGTCACTGTACCTTGTTATAAATCACTGTGTCCTTGTTATGTAAAAATGTAACTTTATCACTATCTTAAGACTAAATAGATCTTAAAGAGAACGTTGGTGAAGGGTTTTCATTTGAGCCAATATTTGTTGCTAAATTTCCATATTCCCTGCCCTTATAATGAATATAACAAGCATATAGGAGAAATAGCTATTAACCTTTAAGATTAATCATGTTAAACCTTAAGCTAAGTAAATTATTTTCTTAGTTGTAACTCACTACACCCTCACTCTATAGAAATGCAACTTTATTTAGAGGGTGGCACCTGATTTAAAATAAAATCACCCCTGGAAAAAATGTTTTCTGGTTGACTGACCGTTATCAGAAAGGGCCATAAAATGTCAGCAGGCCTCATGGTCAGAAGATGATGGAAAACCCATAAGACATTTGTATAATTTTATATGAAACACCTGATTGTGACAAGGGTCATGTCTGCTGAACCCTGCNAAAAAAAATATTTTTTTAAAAGAAAGAAAAAACAATCACACAACCAAAAAAACTAAAAAAAAAAAAAAAAAGTTGATCATAAAAGTAATAACGGTACATCTGGCCCGTTCTCTGGCGTTGTGGGCAGTGTGGGTTCACTATATAGGCGGTTCCCTTCGTTTAGCTTCCTATGCTGGTTTCTTCAGTGTCTGATTTCAGTCCTGAAACAGGTAGGGCGGTAGTGGACTTTCCTCTGGGCTTGCCTCTGCTTGCAGCACCCACCGCTCAGGTTCTATGTAGTTCCGCGGCCTGAGACTGGCCCTAGGTTTCCAGCACTTCCCCAGTCTAAGCCCCTCAGGTGCTTAGNTTTCAGTCCTGAAACAGGTAGGGTGGAAGTGGACTTTCCTCTGGGCTTGCCTCTGCTTGCAGCACCCACCGCTCAGGTTCTATGTAGTTCCGCGGCCTGAGACTGGCCCTAGGTTTCCAGCACTTCCCCAGTCTAAGCCCCTCAGGTGCTTAGGAAGCCCTCAGAGGTGCAGATTTTGTTGGGCCTGTGTTTTGTGCCCTTCCCAGATCCGAGTAGCTCAGGAGCTTGGCGAGCACAATCACTGCATCTTATGGCCTTTCTCTGCTGCTCAGATCTCTGGGTGTGCCGCTGGCATTCCATCTCAGGCGGATGATGACTGACCAGAACCCCCAGAAGTTTTAGTTAGCAAAGAAACTGCTTGCAATTTGGTAGGTAATGTTTCTCTTGGGCTGCGATTGCCCCTTTCCAGCCCTTAAGGCTCTGGCTGCCTGTCACCAGAGGGGA
>SJYV01020631.1:13234-33325 GCA_006410875.1 Neotragus pygmaeus
CTGCTATCCCACTTGGGGATTTGCTGTAGGGCTCGTAATCTGTTGGTTTTAATTATTATCTACTTTTCCTTCCTGTTATATTGCCCTTCATGCTTCCAAGGCTTGCCTCAGACAGGGGCGAGAATGTTTCCTGGTGTTTGGAAACCTCTCTTTTTAAGAGTCTCTTCCCGGGAGGGAATTCCCTTTCTTTCCCGGAATGGAGCTCCTTCCATACCTCCTCTGACTCTTTTTTTTTTTTTTGTCTTTTGTATTTTTCCTACCTGTTTTTGAAGCCAATGATCTGCTTTGCTGGTTGCCTGAAGTCCTCTGCCAGCATTCAGAAGTTGTTTTGTGGAATTTACTCAGTGTTGGATTGTTCTTTTGATGAAATTGTGTGGGAGAAAGTGGTCTCCCGTCTTATACCTCTGCCATCTTCCCATCCCCCCCCAATTCTGTCATTTAAATGTATAAAAAACATGTCTTTTGTCTAGACTATTGTGTATTACTGTAAAACTATCAATTGTTGGTGCAAATTCTGATGTCTCAGGGTAATAATATTAGAAATCACTTTCTAACTATAATGAAGATTTTGTGATCTATATATCTTAGTCTGAATATTGAAAAAGCAAGAATTTTCTATTTAAATGGAAGAAAATAAATGCTAGATAGAATTTATTTGAAAGTAAAAAATCAAAGTATAAATAAAATCTTATTATGTGAAGTATTTCAAAGAATGTTTATCCTTGCATTATTAATCTACCTTTGTGAAATTATTATTTGCCTATAAATCACCTTGATGACCAGCTCTTGAACAATTTTTTAAAGATATATTTACTTTTAAAAATTTTCTCTCAAATTCTGTTTTAAAATATGTTGTCAATTGATTCATTTTTAAATAATTTTTGGTTTNTATTAATCTACCTTTGTGAAATTATTATTTGCCTATAAATCACCTTGATGACCAGCTCTTGAACAATTTTTTAAAGATATATTTACTTTTAAAAATTTTCTCTCAAATTCTGTTTTAAAATATGTTGTCAATTGATTCATTTTTAAATAATTTTTGGTTTTTGGAAGATATGCAAACATAGTACAGAGTTTTCTATACTCTTCACTTATCTTTCCATGATGTTAATATCTTATAGAATCAAAGTATACTTACTGGATAATAGACTTTTATTCCTCTAAATTTTTTACCATTTTAGAGTATTATTACTATTGTAGGATGCAGTCTAGAACACTGCATTGCATGTATTGATTGTGACACCTTGATATCCTTCAATCTGTGAGTTTTCATTCCTCTCTTGTTCTCCTGATCTTGAGTTTTTCGAAATTATTGCTCAAACATTTTGTTCATTGCTCCTCAATTTACATTTATTTAACGTTATCTCATGATTATATTGGGGTTATATATTAAAGGAAGAACACCACAGATAATCGACCTCATCATACCATATCAGGGAGTACCTGCTGTTGACATCAGTTAACACTGGTGACATTAGCTTTAATTTCTTGTTTATGCTCTAACTGGTGACTCAAATGATAAGGAATCTACCTGCAATGCAAGACAGCTGGATTCGATCCCTGGGCTGGAAAGATCCCCTGGAGAAGGGAATGATTACCCAGTCTAGTATTCTTGTCTTGAGAATCCCATGGTCTGGTGGGATACAAAAGTGTCTGAAATGGCCACACAACTAACACACACAGATGTTTTAACCAGGAGTTTTTTGTTTGCATTGCCATATTAAAGTACTGGAAGCAAGTCACTAAGTCCAGATCAACTTAGGAGTATGAAATTAATTTCCACCTCATGAAGGGAAAATTATCCTGTAATTTGTAGGCACATGTTAAAATCATAGCACTAATTAGAATTATTTTTATTGAAATACTTTGAGAGTGTTTATATATACTTTTTCTTAAATTTTAACTCAGTAGTCCACTAAATTACTGAATTTTTGCTACAACAATTATTACTTTGGTGTTTGATGATAAATTTCTCATCATTGCTTATACATTCATTATTTGGAATTCTTCAGAAAGAAATAGTTCTTAATGTCATGGTTTTTATTTAATTTTTTTGTTTTTATCAGGATAAATTTAACGATATTTTCTTTATTCTTTTTATCAAAGTTCAATATTTCTAGTTAATTTTGTTGCTCAAAAATTTCCATCTTTGAGTACTGAAAGGTGTTTCAGGATTGTGTTTGTCTGTTTTCTTAACCTTTTTTTTTATGGCCCATAATGTTTATACCCTTCTTTAGATCTAGAATCAAACAAACAATAATCCAAACACTCGCTTTCCTTTTATTTAGAAAGGAAGATCTGAGTACAAAATTTGCTCATTTCTCCTGGGATATTGATGTTTCTAGTCCTCAAGAGACAGAGTTAGAAAACATATGTATCTTTATAAATTTGTATATATACATATATTTTAAATATTTTTTGTTAAGCTCAACATTCAGAAAATGAAGACCGTGGCATCCGGTCCCATCACTTCATGGGGAATAGATGGGGAAACAGTGAAAACNTCAAGAGACAGAGTTAGAAAACATATGTATCTTTATAAATTTGTATATATACATATATTTTAAATATTTTTTGTTAAGCTCAACATTCAGAAAATGAAGACCGTGGCATCCGGTCCCATCACTTCATGGGGAATAGATGGGGAAACAGTGAAAACAGTGTCAGAGTTTATATTTTTGGGCTCCAAAATCACAGCAGATGGTGACTGCAGTCATGAAATTAGAAGACGCTTACTCTTTGGAAGAAAAGCTATGACCAACCTAGATTGTATATTCAAAAGCAGAGACATTACTTTACCGATTAAAGTCCATCTAGTCAAGGCTATGGTTTTTCCTGTGGTCATGTATGGATGTGAGAGTTGGACTGTGAAGAAGGCTGAGTGCTGAAAAATTGATGCTTTTGAACTGTGGTGTTGGAGAAGACTCTTAAGAGTCCCTTGGACTGCAAGGAGATCCAACCAGTCCATTCTGAAGGATATCAACCCTGGGATTTCTTTGGAAGGAATGATGCTAAAACTGAAACTCCAGTAATTTAGCCACCTCATGCGAAGAGTTGATTCATTGGAAAAGACTCTGATGCTGGGAGGGATTGGGGGCAGGAGGAGAAGGGGACGACCAAAGATAAGATGACTGGATGGCATCACAGACTCGATGGACGTGAGTCTGAGTGAACTCCGAGAGATGGTGATGAACAGGGAGGCCTTGCGTGCTGCAATTCATGGGATTGCAAAGAGTTGGACACGACTCAGCGACTGAACTGAACTGAACACACCCATACCAATCCCTATTGTTTTCACTCACTAATTCATTCATATGCTGAATCTTAATATCATCTAGAATTTTTCTATCTCCGATATATTGCAAACTTATCAGTAAGTAAAACCTTTTATATCTCCATGACTTTTGTTTACATCCTTTCCCTAAAAAATGTTTTTTCATCATACTCCTTCACATTAACTCCTCTGCTTTTTCAAGAGCATTAGCCTTATTTTTCTTCTCCACTTCTGTTTTTCCTTTTTCTCCCTAAAGTATAGTTAATAATTTTGCACTCCACCAGTCCTTTATTCACCATAAATTCTATTAACTCAAGCAGTCTCACAATTAAGATTTTCAAATTCAGTCTTGTACCCACAAACAATTTTTTACTCTACAATGGTTAAATAAATATCTAAATTATATCTTTCTCTTTTTCAATGTTTTTCTAATTTATTTTAAATAAAGCCCAAATATTTTAGCACATTATGTAAAGCTCACCACAACATGAATCTCTAGTTCTCTAACTCACTTTGGACATCTGCCTGGAAAATTCATGATTAATTCAAATTCACACCACTTTCTCACCAAATGCCAAGATATTTATTTTCTTCTCTCTGTTCTCTGCTCCTGTCTTATCTCTGTGACTGATTAAATGATTGAATAAGACATTGTTTTTATAAATATTTTCATGTGATTCCCACGCACCTCAATAAAATGAATATTGCTAGAATTCTATAACCTCTTTCATAATATATTGATATTTCTTATTCATTTCTCTTTCAACTTCTTCACTGGTAGCAGCATGATGTTTGGCTTATTTTAAAACTCTATCGGAGGATCACAGCATTTGAATGTTTTTGTTACTACATTATTTTTTTCAACAAGTTGTATGTGAGATTCAATCATTTTGTATCATGAAGTTAAATTAGGTTTATTTATTCTATCTCACTAACTGAATACACAAAAATCTATCATCTGTCATAGGGGCACATTTCGGTTGACGGGCATCTGTGTTTTGTAAAGTCTTGGCAATTGCAATTATTAATGGTTACTATTGCAATGCATAGTTAAATAGTATAGTAACACACATATCTGAGTTTGGAATTGCTGTGTCATATGCCATGAATCAATTAAGTTACTTGGTAAATGATGTCATGATGCTTTTCAAATTTGTTATGTTAGAGTTCCATCAGATATAAATTAAGGTTCTTATTACCACACCCTCATCAACATTTAATTTTGTATGTCTTTATATTTTAGACATAAAATGTCTATTTTTAGTCATTAAATTTTCACTTCAGTTCAGATGCTCATGAATGTCTGACTCTTGGAATATCTGACTAATGAAATGTGACCCCATGGACTGCAGCACACTAGGCTTCTCTGTACATTACCAACTTCTGAAGTTTACTAAAACTCATGTGGATAAAGCTGGTGATGCCATCCAACAATCTCATTCTATGTTGTCCCTTTATCCTTCAGTCTTCAATCTTTCCCAGCATCAAGGTCTTTTCAAATGAGTCAATTCATCACATCAGAGAGCCAAAGTATTGGAGTTTCAGCTTCAGCATCAGTCCTTCCAGTGAATGCTCAGGACTGATCTCCATTAGGATGGGCTGGTTTGACCTCTTTGAAGTCTAAGGGAGTCTCAAGAGTCTTCTCCAACACCACACTTCAAAAGCATAAATTCTTTGGTGTTCTGCTTTCTTTATAGTCCAGCTCTCACATCCATACATAACTACTGGAAAATCTATAGCTTTGACTAGACAGACCCCTGTTGGCAAGGTAATTTCACTGCTATTTTAATAAGCTGTATAGGTTGTTCATAATTTTTCTTCCAAAGAGCAAGCGTCTTTTAATATCATGGCTACAGTCACCATCTTCAGTATTTTGGAGCCCCCCCCCCAAAAAAATAAAGTCTGTCATTTTTTCCACTGTTTCCCCATCTATTTGCCATGAAGTGATGAGACCAGATGGCATGATCTTCATTTTCTGAATGTTGAGTTTTTAGCAAACATTTTCATTCTGCTCTTTCACTTTTATCAAGAGGTACTTTAGTTTTTACATTCTGCCATAAGGATGGTGTCATCTACACTTCTGAAGTTATTGATATTTCTCACAGCAATCTTGATCCCAGCCTGTGCTTCATCCAGTCCAGCATTTGTCATGATGTACCCTGTATATAAGTTAAATAAGCAGGGTGAAGTACTCTGTTCCTGATTTGGAAACAGTCCGTTTTTCCATGTCCAGTTCTAACTGTTTCTTCTTGACCTGAATAAAGATTTCTCAAGAGACTTGTCACATTTTCTGTTATTCCCATCTCTTTAAGAATTGACAGTTTATTGTGATCCACACAATCAAAGGCTATGGAATGGTCAATAAAGCAGAAGTAGATATTCTTCTGGAACTCACTTCCTTTTTCAATTATCCAATGGATTTTGGTAATTTCATCTCTGTTTCATCTGCCGTTTCTAAATCCAGCTTTAACATCTGGAAGTTCATGGTTGACATACTGTTAAAGCCTGGCTTGGAGACTTTTGAGCATTACTTTGCTAGCGTGTGAGGTTAGTGAAAGTGTGTAGTAGTTTGAGCATGTTTGACATTGTCTTTCTTTGGGATTGGAATGAAAACTGACCTTTTTCAGTCCTGTGGCACCTGTTGCATTTGCCAAATTTGCTGGCATATTGAGTGCAGCACTTTAACAGCATCACCTATTAAGATTTAAAATAGCTCAACTGGAATCCCATCACCTCCATAAGCTTTGTTCATAGTGACGCTTCCTAAGGCTCACTTGACTTCACATTCCAGAAGGTCTGGCTCTATGTGAGTGATCACACTGTTGTAATCATCTGGGTCATGAAGATATTTTCTGTATAGTTCTTCTGTGTATTCTTTTTTATTTTTTTTGTTTATTTTTAAATTTTTTTTAGCTTTTTTAAAATTTAAATTTATTTAACTGTAGGCTAATTGCTTTACAGTGTTGTATTGGTTTTGCCATACATCAACATGAATCCACAATGGGTGCACACGTGTTCCCAATCCTGAACCCCCTTCCCACCTCCCTCCCCATACTATCACTCTGGGTCATCCCAGTGCACCAGCCCCAAGAATCCTGTATCCTGCAATGAACCTAGACTGGTGATTCGTTTCTTATATAATGTTATACATGCTTCAATGCCATTCTCCCAAATCATCCCACCTTTTCCCTCTCCCACAGAGTCCAAAAGACTGTTCTATACATCTGTGTCTCTTTTGCTATCTCGCATACAGGTTTATAATTACCATTTTTCTACATTCCATATATATGTGTTTATATACTATGTTGGTGTTTTTCTTTCTGGCTACTTCACTCTGTATAATTGGCTCCAGTTTCATCCACCTCACCAGAACTAATTCAAATGTATTCTTTTTAATGGCTGAATAATATTCCATTATATATATGTACCACACCTTTCTTATCCATTCATCCGCTGATGGACATCTAGGTTACTACCATGTCCTGGGTATTATAAACAATGCTGCGATGAACATTGGGGTACATGTGTCTCTTTCAATTCTGTGTTTCCTCGGTGTGTATGCCCAGCAGTGTGATTGCTGGGTAATAAGGCAGTTCTATTTCCAATTTTTAAAGAAATCACCACACTGTGCTCCATAGTGGCTGTACTAGTTTGCATTCCCAACAACAGTGTAAGAGGGTTCCCTTTTCTGCACATCCTCTCCAGCATTTATTGCTTGTAGACTTTTGTATCACAGCCATTCTTACTGGCATGAAATGGCATCTCGTTTTGGTTTTGATTTTCATTTCTCTGATAATGAGTGATGTTGAGCATCTTTTCATGTATTTCTTAGCCATCTGTATGTCTTCTTTTGAGAAATATCTGTTTAGTTCTCTGGCCCATTTTTTGTTTGGGCCATTTATTTTTCTGGAATTGAGCTGCAAGAGTTGCTTGTATATTTTTGAGATTAGTTGTTTGTCAGTTGCTTCATTTACTATTATTTTCTCCCATTCTAAAGGCTGACAGAAATATAAATCAGTGGAACAAAATAGAAAGCCCAGAGATAAATCCACACACCTATGGACACCTTATCTTCGACAAAGGAGGCAAGACTATACAATGGAGTAAAGACAATCTCTTTAATAAGTGGTGCTGGGAAAACTGGTCAACCACTTGTAAAAAAATGAAACTAGATCACTTTCTAACACCACACACAAAAATAAACTCAAAATGGATTAAAGACCTAAATGTAAGACCAGAAACTATAAAACTTCTAGAGGAGAACATAGGCAAAACACTCTCTGACATAAATCACAGTAGGATCCTCTATGANGGAGAGTGTTTTGCCTGTGTTCTCCTCTAAGAGCTTTATAGTTTCTTACATATAGTCTTACATTTAGGTCTTTAATCCATTTTGAGTTTATTTTTGTGTATGGTGTTAGAAAGTGTTCTAGTTTCATTCTTTTACAAGTGATTGACCAGTTTTCCCAGCACTACTTGTTCAAAAGATTGTCTTTCCTCCTTTGTCAAAGATAAGGTGTACATAGGTGTGTGGGTTTATCTCTGGGCCTTCTATTTTGTTCCATTAATCTATATTCCTGTCTTTGTGCCAGTACTTTGTGCCATATTGTCTTGATGACCGTGGCTTTGTAGTAGAGCTTGAAGTCAGGCAGGTTGATTCCTCCAGTTCCATTCTTCTTTCTCAAGATTGCTTTGGCTATTCGAGGTTTTTTGTATTTCCATACAAATTGTGAAATTATTTTTCCTAGCTCTATGAAAAAATATCATTGGTAGATTGATAGGGATTGCATTGAATCTGTAGATTGCTTTGGGTAGTATACTCATTTTCACTATATTGATTCTTCTGATCCATGAACACAGTGTATTTCTCCATCTATTAGTGTCCTCTTTGATTTCTTTCAGCAGTGTTTTATAGTTTTCTATTTATAAGTCTTTAGTTTCTTTAGGTAGATATATTCCTAGGCATTTTATTCTTTTCATTGCAATGGTGAATGGGATTGTTTCCTTAATTTATATTTCTATTTTCTCATTATTGATGTATAGGAATGCAAGGGATTTCTGTGTCTTGATTTTATATCCTGCAACTTTACTATATTCATTGATTAGCTCTAATGATTTTCTGGTGGAGTCTTTAGGGTTTTCTACGTAAAGGATCATGTCCTCTGCAAACAGTGATAGTTTTACTTCTTTTCCAATTTGTATTCCTTTTTATTTCTTTTTCTGCTCTGATCGTTGTGGCCAAAACTTCCCCTAAACTCAGGAACAAGACAAGGGTGCCCACTTTCACCACTACTATTCAACATAGTTCTGGAAGTCTTCTGTGTATTCTTGCCACCTCTTCTTAATATCTTCTGCTTCTGTTAGGTCCATACAGTTCTTGTCCTTTATTGAGCTCATCTTTGCATGAAATTTTCCCTCGGAATCTCTAATTTTCTTGAAGAGATCTCTAGTCTTTCCCATTCTATTGTTTTCCTCTATTCCTTTGCATTGATCGCTGAAGAAGGCTTTCTTATCTCTACTTTTTATTCTTTGGAACTCTTCATTCAAATGGTGTATCTTTTATCCTTTGCCTTTCCTTCTCTTCTTTTCATAGCTGCTTGTAAGGCCTCCCCAGACAACCATTTTGCCTTTTTGCATTTCTTTTTCTTGGGGATGGTCTTGATCACTGCTTCCTGTATAATGTCACTAACCTCCATCCATAGTTCTTCAGATACTCTATCAAATCTAATCTCTTGAATCTATGTCTCACTTCTACTGTATAATCATAAGGGAATTGATTTAAGTCATACCTGAATGTTCTAGTGATTTTCCAAACTTTCTTCAATTTAAGTCTGACTTTGGCAATAAGGAGTTCATTTTCTGAGCCACAGTCAACTCTCAGTCTTGTTTTGGCTGAATGTACAGAGCTTCTCCATCTTTGGCTGCAAGGAATATAATCAATCTGATTTCCATACTGACCATCTGGTGATGACCATGTGTAAAGTCTTCTCTTGTGTTGTTGTAGGAGGGTTTTTGCTATGACCAGTGTATTCTCTTCGCAAAACTCTGTTAGTTTTTTCACTGTTTCCTTCTCTACTCCAAGGTCAAATTTGGCTGTTACTCAAGATATTGCTTGACTTCCTACTTCTGCATTCCAATCACCTTAATGAAAAGGACATCTTTTGGGGATGTTAGTTCTTGTAGGTCTTCATAGAACCCTTTAACTTCAGCTTCTTCAGCATTATTGGTGAGAGCATAGACTTGGAGTACTGTGCTATTGAATGGTTTGCCTTGGAAAGGAACAGAAATCATTCTGTCATTTTGAGACTGCATCCAGGTATTGCGTTTTGAGCTCTTTTGTTGACTTTGATGGCTACTCCATTTCTTCTAAGGGAATCTTGCCCACAGTAGTAGATATAATGGTTATCTAAGTTAAATTCACCAGTTCCAGTCCATGTTTGTTTGCTGATTCCTAAAATGTCAATGTTCACTCTTACAATCTCCTGTTTGACATTATATTTTATGAAGATTTTATTCTGATTATTGTTAAGTTAATTGCATATTAATGTGCTTATTAATCATATGCATAGCCTTTAAAAAAATGTTGATTATTGCTGAAGACAAAGATCTTTGTCCATTATGGTACCAGTCCTACACTGGTTATAAGTGCTCCAAATACTTGTTTCACTTGTTATTTAATTTTTATTTTTATTTTATTTAAACAGCTTTTTAAAATATTTCCAAAAAACAAACTAATTTGATTAGTATTGATATTTGAATAGATGATGCCAAGGAAATTTCAATCTCAAGGGTTCCTTTCAGGGTTCTCTAAGATTCCTTTATTTTCAAAGTTGGGTAAAAAATTAGCTCACTAATGAAATAAGAATCCAATGCATATGACTAAAAATGTTGTTTTCCTTTGATAAATTCAACTAAATTCTGCCTTTTATATAAGAATGGCAACTTTACATTTGGATTGTGAAGAACATAATATTTCCTAATTGATATTTCTAGGTTATGAAAGTGTTTTTGTGTTTTAGTCTCTGTTACTTAACGTAGAAAAAAATTTAGAAAGTGATGATATATGAATAATAAAAATTCAGTACTGAAAAATGAGTAAGATTACAGAAAGAATTTTTAGTAGTCCATTCAATGTATCATATACATCTGTGTGTGTGTGTGTGTGTGTGTGTGTGTGTGTGTGTGAAGAAAACAGTGCACGAGGAAGGCTATATTTGGTGTATTGTGTTTTTCTTGTGTTTAAAGACAGATCAAACTTATACTCCATTATTTAGAATTTAAATTTCTCATTTAACATGTCATATTTTATATGTGTAACTTGAACAGATAAAGTTAACTCAACACGTTATTGATTAAGTTATTTCATTAAATAATAATATTGAAGTTTATTTAACAGAATGATTTTTCCATAGTTTGTCCTAGCACAAAGTTTTCATAACTTTCTACTTCTACATGTTCTCACTAAATGCAATACCTTGCATTAACTGGAATGTGGAATTAACTGGAGTTAACTTGCATTAACTGTGCTTTTCAACAGGTCATGCATTTACTTGGCACCATTTCCATGGGACTAAATAAATCTGATGATATGGTATCCCCCTTAATTGTAGTAATGAAGTGAGAAAAAAATGTTAGTTGGTCAGTCATGTTCAACTCTTTGTGATCCCATGGACTGTAGCCCACCAGGCACCTCTGTCCATGGAATTCTCCAGGCAAAAATAGAAGAATAGGTAGCCATTCCCTTCTCCAGGGGATTTATCTTCCTGATGCTGGTATTGAACCCAGGTCTCCTGCATTACAGGCAGATTTTTTTTTTAATCTAGCCACCAAGGAAGCCTCAAATTTAGTAGAAATTTCCCTTAATAGGGACACTTGCTGGTAAATTTTACGTGAAGTTTATGGGTTCATATGAAGCATGAAGGTTGGTGATTCTTATGTTACTTCAAGGAATTCTGTCACCAATTATCTACTACCAACAGAGGCTTACCCACTCTGTAGGAGATATTTACAACTGCTTCTTAAACTAAACTTAATTCAGAATTGTAGATTCCATATGTTAGGATCTGTGAAAAAGTACTACTTCTGACTTGCCTCACATTTATCACTTCAACAGCTATCCCACCTGTTAGAAATAGCTAGTGATATGAGAGAGAGTTCCTGCCTCAACAAACTACCTCAAATCCCTAAGACAAAGATTGCATTTTTTATTTGTCATATACTACATATTTATCATTTTTAATCTTTTAAAACATCTTGTAGCCTATTGAAACTCTAATCATTACTATTCTGCTTCATACTAGTTGTTTCTTCCCCTTTTACTTTATTTTAATCATTATTGACTTCAATATAAGGAATAAAACACTTTCTTATTGGAAATTGTTTTTACTATTAGGTCTATATTTGAAAAAGTGATGAAAACATCTCAGAAGAAAATGATTCTCTGGCTTATTTTTACAATAAACATGTGAAACAAATGTTAATTGCATTCATTAATAGTAAAATTAATATCTAATAAATATTTATTGGGAAATAATCTAACTCTAATTACTGGAAGGGTTTGTTTTACACATAGTAAAATGTACTTTATAGAGATGTAGTGACAAGTATATTTGCAGAAAAATTCCACCAACAAATATTCAAAGTAAAATATTTTTGATGATTCTTGATGGAAAGTATAAAGTGAACATACATATATGAGGTCTAGAAAAAAAATAAAAACAGAAAATGATGGTCTACAGACTGATAAACTAGATAATTTGTACTGTGACTCCTGCATGACATTCAGTTCAGTTCAGTTCAGTCGCTCAGTCATGTCTGACTCTTTGCAGCCCCATGAATTGCAGCACACCAGGCCTCCCTGTCCATCACCAACTCCCCGAGTTCACTCAAATTCATGTCCATTGAGTCGGTGATGCCATCCAGCCATTTCATCCTCGGTCGTCCCCTTCTCCTCCTGCCCCCAATCTCTCCCAGCACTAGAGTATTTTCCAATGAGTCAACTCTTCGCATGAAGTGGCCAAAGTACTGGAGTTTCAGCTTTAGCATCATTCATTCCAAAGAACACCCAGGGTTGATCTCCTTTAGAATTGACTGGTTGTATCTCTTTGAAGTCCAAGGGACTCTCAAGAATCTTCTTCAATACCACAGTTAGCCCTCAGTTATTCCCCTCATCCATCCTATCAAAACAAAACTTCTAAACAAAGGTAGATCAGTCACAGACTCAACTTCTGCCTTTACAGTTTGCTGCATAATTTAGGCTACTTAAATTTTCCAGTATTTTCGTAATAGCTTGAGTAAAGAACATTTTTCCAGCAAAACATACACATCCACACACACTAATCTCTAGTTAAGTGCCCCAAGTATATTTTATGGTATTTTAACTTCTCATTATCCTAGATACTCATGTTAACCCATTTTCTATTTGTTTTCATATTGCCTTACTTTTATAAATGCTGTAATTGCTTGATATACCAGGTTTGTGTGTGTGTGTGTGTGTGTAGTTAAGATTTTATATAGAGGCAGCTTCAGTGCAATGGCTAAAAGCTCAACATTTATAAGCAAATACAAACACATGCATTAAATAATTCATTTTGGTCAGGTTATTCTATCTATGCAGGTCAAGACAAAACAGTTAGAACAGGACATTGAACGGCAGAATAGTTCAAAATTGGGAAAGGAATACATCAAGCCTGTATATTGCCACCTCACTTTTATTTAATTTACATGCAGAGTACATCGTGTGAAATGCATGGCTGGGTGAATCACAAGCAGGAATCAAGATTGTTGGNCATTGAACAGCAGAATAGTTCAAAATTGGGAAAGGAATACATCAAGCCTGTATATTGCCACCTCACTTTTATTTAATTTACATGCAGAGTACATCGTGTGAAATGCATGGCTGGGTGAATCACAAGCAGGAATCAAGATTGTTGGGACAAAACTCATTAACCTAGTGAGAATTGGACCATAAAATCTGAGTGACAAAAAACTGCAATGCTGGAAAAGACTCTTGAGAGTCCCTTGGACAGCAAGTAGATCAAAACAGTCAATCCTAAAGGAAAAACAACCCTGAATATCTACTGGAAGGATTGATTCTGAAGCTGAAGCTCCAATACTCTGACCACTTGATGTGAAGGGTCAACTCACTGGAAAAGACTTTGATGCTGGGAAAGATTGAGGGTGGGAGGAGAAGGAGGCCACAGAGGATGAGATGTTTGGAAGTCGTCACCGACTAAATGAACATGAGCTTGAGCAAACTCCAGGAGATAGTGGACAGGAAAATCTGATGTGCTGCAGTCCCTGGGGTCACAGAGAGTCAGACATGACTTAGTGACTAAACAACAACAAAAAGAGGTTCTTAAGCTTCTCTTTTGCCTCCTGCAAAAAGACTCATTAATTGAAAAAAAAATCACATTTTATTAATTGATTAATAAAGTGTGTACTGTGTCTCTATTCCGTATCAGTAAGACTATTATTAGATTTGGGATATATAATATTCACTCAACCANTGGCAAAAAGTCCGACATGACTGAGCAACTAAGAACACACAGTTTTTAGTCAGCATAGGAGGCCTACTTGGTTTGAAACATAGTCTTCTAGGAAAATTAGAAACAAATACATTTTTTTTTTTTACTTTATTTTACTTGACAATACTCTATTGGCTTTGCCATACATTGACATGAATATACACAATGGAGTATTACTCAGCCATTAAAAAGAATAAGTTTGAATCAGTTCTAATGAGATGGATGAAACTGGAACCTATTATACAGAGTGAAGTAAGCCAGAAAGAAAAACACCAGTACAGTATACTGACACATATATGTGGAATTTAGAAAGATAATAATGATGACCCTGTATGTGAGACAATAAAATAGACACAGACATATAGAACGGGCTGTTGGCCTCTGAGGGAGAGGGGGAGGGTGGGATGATTTGGGAGAACAAACACATTTTTAAGCATAGAAGCATTGTTGCAAGGCTAGTGGTATATTTAGCCCTTGGAAATGGAGGTGATAATAGCTGTATGTCACAATAAAAATATAATAAAAATGTTATATGCTTTAAAAATGCCTAAATAAATACATTTATTTCATACTCGTAAACATGGTGAATGCTAGCAGCAGAAATATAAGTAAGATACACTTTCTTTTTAAAAAATCATACAAGCCATTGGGTGAGACTAACATGTGAACATGTAAGTTACAGTAAAATGTGGTGTGAGTTTAACACTGATAAAGCCAGGACCCACATAGCATAAACTCTGATAATCATCAAGTACAAAAATTACAGTTGAGAAGAATATATGAATTTAAAATAAGTCCTATTCTTTATTAATATTCCTCAAAGATCACTGAAGAAAACTCAAATATTTGGTACAAAAATAAATTCTTAGAAAATCATTTCAACTTTTCTCCCCACTGATCCCACAATTACACAAATTTCTGAAACTTCTAAATTTAGCTTTTAACCCAGTTAAGCCCAGGCAACCTATTTTGGTCCATTAAAATAATTCCTGAGACTCAGTGAGTGTTTTGACAGTAATCTGTAATACTATGCATATATCCTCTAATTTGTGTGTGTGTGTGTGTGTGTCTGTGTGTGTGTGTGTGTGCGTGCGTGCTTTCTCCACAGAGGGATAGGCTAGCTATTTTGAAACTACCTTCCATGTATACTAGGGTTAAACAAATAAGTAAACAGATGGTACATAGTCAAAGTCAAGTTTCTTGTTGTCAAAAAAAAGTAGATCCAGATAAGCAAAAAAGTGAAGCTAGAACACATACTGTGTGCTGAATTAGAGTCTTGGATTTAAAAAGACATATTAATACAGTTATACATACATAGAGATACACAGATTCAGATTACAAAACTTGTACAAAATACATTGCAACTTATTGCTAAAAATGTCTGTATACAGCTAACAAAATCCTATTTATTCTTATAATCTCTTATTTTTTTTTTGCTTCTGTAGCATATTACTAATATTTGTTTATTTTTTACAGTTATGTTTATGGTTCTTCTTCTTGCTCCCTATATTGAACTTGATTTGAAAATTTAAAATGCCAATGTGTGCATAAGATTTAGCATTTGGCTGACCTGCCCTCCTGAGAAATCTGTATGGAGGACAAGAAGCAACAATAGACTTGTATATGGAACAATTGACTGGTTCCAAATAGAAAAAGGAGTACTTCAAGGCTGTATTTTGTTACTCTGCTTATTTAACTTACAAACAGAGTACATCATGCAAAATGCCGGGCTGGATGGAGCACAAGCTGAAATCAAGATTGCCAGGAGAAACATAAATAACCTCAGATATGCAGATAACGCCCACCCACCCCTTATGGTAAAAAGCTAAGAAGAACTAAAGAGTATCTTGATGATAGTGAAAAAGGAGAGCTATAAAGCTGGCTTAAAACTCAACATTCAGAAAATGAAGATTACGGCATCTGGTCCCATCGCTTTATGGCAAATAGAAGTAGAAACAATGGAAACAGTGACATAATTATTTTCTTGGGCTCCAAAATCACTGTAGATGGTGACTGTAGCCATGAAATTAAAAGACACTTGCTCCTTGGAAGAAAAGCTATGACCAACAGAGACAGCATAGGAAAAAGCAGAGACATTACTTTGCCAACAAAGGTCCGTCTAATCAAAGTTCTGATTTTTCCTGTAGTCATGTATAGGTGTGAGAGTCGGACTATAATGAAAGCTGAGCACCAAAAAACTGATGCTTTTGAACTGTGGTATTGGAGAAGATGCTTGAGAGTCCTTTGGACAGCAGTTATATCCAACCAGTCCATCTTAAATGAAATCAGTCCTAAATATTCATTGGAAGGACTGATGCTAAAGCTGAAACTGCAGTACTTTGGCTACCTGATGGGAAGAACTGACACATTGGAAAAGACCTTAATGTTGGGAAAGATTGAGGCAGGAGGAGAAGAGGCTAACAGAAGATGAGATGGCTGGATGGCATCACTGACTTGATGGACATGAGTTTGAGTAAGCTCTGGGAGTTGGTGTTGGACAGGGAAGCCTGGCATGCATCAGTTCACAGAGTCTCAAAGAGCCGGACACAACTGAGCAACTGAACTGAACTGATTAAAAAAAAAAAAAAAGTTCTTAACAGATAGAACTTTTATTAAAACTTTATTTTTTGGGTGGCTGGACAATTCTGGGTTGATGCCTTCATTTACTTATTGAGTTTTGGCTGTGCTGGGTCTTCTTTGCTTTGTAGGCTTTTTTCTAGTTGTGGAGAACAGATGCAACTTTCTAGTTGCAGTGCAGGGGATTCTCATTGCTATGGCTTCTCTTACTGTGGAGCACAGACTGTAGAGTGCATGCTGGCTTCAGTAATTGAGGTACATGGGCTCAGTAGCTGTGGTATATGGGCTTAGGTACCCCTCGGCATTGGAATCTTCCTGGACCAGGGATCAAACCCATGTCTCCTGCATTGGCAGGAAAATTAGATAGCATAGAGCCACCAGGGAAGACCTTGGGTTGATGTTTTAACCTCTCTTAGTGTATGAGGGTCTGCATAGGCCTTATAGGAAGAAAATTTAGATCATGCTGCTTAAGGAGTTTGGACAATTTAAGTAACTGACATTAAGGGCTTTCAACATTTGACATTAAGTTACTTTCAATATTGTCCAGTCTAGATAGGAATAAATATTGTAAAGTAATTAACCTTCAATTAAAATAAATAAATTTATATGTTAAAAAGATTAAATATTTGTTGAAATTGTTAGCTTTTTAAAATCAACTTTTAACTTTAGAATAGTTTTATATTTACAGAAAGATAGTGCAGCGAATTGAAGCACGCCAGATCTTTCTTTCCATCACCAACTCCCAGAGTTCGCTCAAACTCATGTCCATTGAGTTGGTGATACCATACAACCGTTTCATCCTCTGTCATCCACTTCACCTCCTGCCCTCAATCTTTCACAGCATTAGGGTCTTTTACAGTGAGTCAACTCTTCACATCAGGTGGCCAAAGTATTAGAGTTTCAGATTCAACATCAATCCTACCAATGAACACCCAGGATTGATCTCCTTTAGGATGGACTGATTGGATCTCCTTGGAGACTCCTTGAAGAGTCTCCAAAGGACTTGCAAGCGTGTTCTCCAACACCACATTTCAAAAGCATCAATTCTTCAGCCCTTAGCTTTCTTTATAGTCCAACTCACATCCAAACATGACTACTGGAAAAACCATAGCCTTGACTAGATGGAATTTTGTTGGCAAAATAATGTCTCTGTTTTTGAATATGCTGTCTAGGTTGGTCATAACTTTCTTTTCACGGAGTAAGCGTCTTTTAATTTCATGGCTGCAGTAACCATCTGCAGTGATTTTGGAACCCAGAAAAATAAAGTCAGCCACTGTTTCCACTGATTCCCCATTTATTAGCCATGAAATGATGGGGCTGGATGCCATAATCTTAGTTTTCTGGATGTTGAGCTTTAAGCCAACTTCTTTCACTCTTCTCTTTCACTTTCATCAAGAGGCTCTTTAGTTCTTCTTCACTTTCTGCCATAAGAGTGGTGTTATCTCCATATATGAGGTTATTAATATTACTTTGAGAAATCTTTATTCCAGCTTGTGCTTCCTCCAAGCCAGTGTTTCTCATGATGTACTCAGTATATAAGTTAAATAAGTGGGGTGACAATACACACCCTTGATATAGTCCTTTTCCTATATGGAACCAGTATGTTGTCCCATGACCAGTTCTAACTGTTGCTTCTTGACCTGTATATAGGTTTCTCAAGAGGCAGGTCAGGTGGTCTGGTATTCCCTTCTCTTTCAGAATTTTCCACAGTTTATTGTTATCCACACAGTCAAAGGCTTTAGAATTCCCAATCCTTTTCCTAGGCTTCCCTAGTGGCTCAGATAGTAAAGTGTCTACCTACGATGTGGGTAGACCTATATTCAATCCATGGGTCGAGAAGATCCCCTGGAGAAGGAAATAGCAACCTACTCCAGAATTCTTGCCTGGATAATTCTATGGATAAAGGAGCCTTGTAGATTACAGTTCATGGAGCCATAAAGAGTAAGACATGTCTGAGGGACTTCAATTTCTCTTTCAATTGTTTTCCCGATCACCTGACTCCTGTAAAAATATACTTTTTTTTTTCTTTTAGTTGCAGCAGGTGGCCAGGAAGGGGATAAAATAGTGATCAATTGCTTTTTCTACGTAGATTCATAAATATATGTTGTAGAAATAATTGATTTATCAAATATAAACATATTCATTTTTATCAATTATTTGTTGATTATCAAATGCTAGAAACTATATGAAACATTTGCTTTAGATATATAAACAACAAAAAATATATAACTTCTGTTATTCAGTTCTAATTTAATTAAGGAAGAATATAATAGACAGAGATGATGGTATAAATGCTGTAAAATAGAAATATTTTTCTATATGGCTCCTTTGGGTATAGTTATAAAGATGAAAGATTTAAGCTAAAATATAAATCATGTGAAACAGCATCCTTGGGAAAAAAAAGAGGAATATTGTTTTATTAGGGACTAGAAAACTTTTAAAACCCTTGTGCTAGAAATAATTTCCATAAGGTTCATATGGTTGAGATGTTATTAAGTGTGTGGAAGGATATAACATAAGGTTGAAAGTTGTGAGAAGTCAGATCACAGAAGCTCATGGGAGGATTGCAAGAGGTCATATTTGATTTTTACTTTTAAAAGTTCCTGTGACTGCAGTGAGAAGAACAAATAGTAGGAAAGTAAAAAAAAAAAAAAAAAAAGAAAGAAAGGAATAAAAAAAGACATAGCATACAATTGTTACATCTATAGCATACGATAGTTAGGTCTTACACATCGTTACAAACAAAGCTAGTGGAGGTGATGGAATTCCAGTAGAGCTATTTCAAATCCTCAAAGATGATGCTGTGAAACTGCTGCACTCAATATGCCAGCAAATTTGGAAAACTCCGTAGTGGCCACAGGACTGGAAAAGGTCAGTTTTCATTCCACTCACAAAGAAAGGCAATGCCAAAGAATGCTCAAACTACTGCACAATTACACTCATCTCACATGCTAGTAAATAAATACTCAAAATTCTCCAAGCCAGGTTTCAGCAATACAGGAAACCGTGAACTTCCTGATGTTCAAGCTGGTTTTAGAAAAGGCAGAGGAACCAGAGATCAAATTGCCAACATCCACTGGATCATGGAAAAAGCAAGAGAGTTCCAGGAAAACATCAATTTCTGCTTTATTGACTCTGAAAAAGCCTTTGCCTGTGTGGATCACAATAAACTGTGGAAACTTCTGAAAGAGATGGGAATACCAGACCACCTAACCTGCCGCTTGAGAAATCTGTATGCAGGTCAGGAAGCAACAGTTAGAACTGGACATGGAATGACAGACTGGTTCCAAATAGGAAAAGGAGTACGTCAAGGCTGTATATTTTCACCCTGCTTATTTAACTTATATAAAGAGTACATCATGAGAAATGATGGGGTGGAAGAAGCACAAGCTGGAATCAAGATTGCTGGGAGAAATATCAATAACCTCAGATATGCAGATGACACCACCCTTATGGCAGAAAGTGAAGAGGAGCTAAAGAGACTCTTGATGAAACTGAAAGAGGAGAGTGAAAAAGTTGGCTTAAAGCTCAACATTCAGGAAATGAAGATCATGGCATCTGGTCCCATCACTTCATGGGAAATAGATGGGGAAACAGTGGAAATAGTGTCAGATTTCATTTTGGGGGGCTCCAAAATCACTGCAGATGGTGATTGCAGCCATGAAATTAAAAGTTGCTTACTCCTTGGAAGAAAAGTTATGACCAATCTAG
>SJYV01020631.1:36495-71753 GCA_006410875.1 Neotragus pygmaeus
TAGTGCAGTATACTGTATTGGTGTTTTTTTTTTTTTTTTTTTCTGGCTTACTTCACTCTGTATAATAGGTAATGAAATGTGACACTGTAGCCTCAGACGTGGCACATTTATTGAAAAGATGTGGACTGTGGTAAGAGATAATCAGATTTCCTAAAGCTATACTTCAACTTGTGATTTCTATTAAAAATCTTTTGAGAGATGGCAGGTAGAAAGTAAAATTCACTGTTATGGTGCAAGATCCAAATAATCCAGAATATTTAAAATATTTAATTTAATGGTGAACTTTTGTCTGTGATTTGAGGCCATAAAATTGTTTGAATCACCATCAGAAGAACAAGAGTTCCTGAGACAGGAGGGAAAAAAAAAGAAGTCATGTTGTTTGATTTTGAAAACAAAAAACATTTGTGCTACTTTGGAATCTTTGAAATTTCAGTCTTTATATGAATATTTGATGATTTTTTTTTCATATATGAAGGTGCTTTAGTAAATGAGCACATATATGTGAAGGTCATTCAGACATGTCTGACTCTTTGTGACCCCATGGACTGTAGCCCACCAGGCTCCACTGTCCATGGAATTCTCTAGGCAAGGAATACTGGAATGGGTAACTTCTCCCTTTTCTGGGGGATCTTCCCAGTCCAGGGTTTGAACCCAGGTCTCCTGCATTGCAGGCAGATTCTTTGCAGCTGAGATACCAGGGAAGACCATAGTAAATGAGTGATTTAAATGAAATTGTTTTTGTTCACTCGCAAACTAGTGTCAAACTCTTTGTGACCTCATTATCTGCAGCACGCCAGGCTTCCGTGTCCTTTAATATCTCCTGGAGTTTGCTCAAACTCATGTTCAATGAGTCAGTGATGTCATACAACCATCTTATCCTCTGTTGTCCTCTTCTCCTGTCTTCAATCTTTCCCAGCACCAGGGTTTTTTCCAGTTAGCTGGCTGTTTGTATCAAGCACAATATTGATTGGTGCTTCAGCCTCAGTCCTTCCAATGAATATTCAGTGTTGGCTTCCATTAGGATTGACTATTTCATCTCCATGCTGTCTAGGGGACTCTCAAGAGTCTGCTCCAACACCACAGTTCAAAAGTCTCAGTTCTTTGGTGCCTCAGCCTTCTTCATGGTTCAACTTTCAAATCCATCCTTGACTACTGGGAAAACCATAGCTGTGAGTATACTGGCCTTTGTTGGCGAAGTGACATCTCTGCTTTTTAACACACTGTATAGGTTTGTCATAGATTTCCTTCCAAGTGGCAAGTGTCTCTTAATTCATGTCTGCAGTCACAATATGCAGTCATTTTGGAAAAAATAAAACCTGTCACTGCTACTTTTTATCAAACCATTTATCATGAAGTGATGGAACCAGAGGCCATGATGTTTGTTTGTTGAATGTCGAGTTTTAAATCAGTTTTTTTTTTTTTCACTCTCCTCTTTCACTTTCATCAAGAGGCTTTTTAGTTCTTCTTCGTTTTCTGCCATTAAAATGTGTCATCTGCTTATCAGAGGTTATTGTTATTTCTTAGGGCAATCTTGAATCCAGCTTGTGAGTCATTGAGCCAGGCATTTCACATAATGTACTATTTATATAAGTTAAATAAGCAAGTGACAATATATATCCTTGACATACTCCTTTCCCAATTTTGAAATGTCCAATATTCCATGTCTGGTTCTAACTGTTGCTTCTTGTCCTGCATGTAGGTTCCCCAGTAGAAAGCAAGTTTGGTATTCCCATTTCTTTAAGAATTTCCCACAGGTGGTTATAATTCACGCAATCAAAGGCTTTAGAGTAGTCAATGAAGCAGAAGTAGATTTTTTTTTAATATTATCTTCCCTTTGCTTTTTCTGTGATCTAACAGATGCTGGCAATTTGATCTCTGGTTACTCTGCTTTTTCTAAGTCCAGCTTGTGCATGTGAAAATTCTCTGTTCATGTACTGCTGAAGCCTAGCATGAATGATTTTTAACATCACCTTCCCAGTATGTGAAATGAGTGGAATTGTGTGGTAGTTTGAACATTCTTTGGCATTGCCTTTCTTTGGGATTGGAATGAAAACTGACCTTTTCCAGTTCTGTGGCCACTGCTGAGTTTTCCAAATTTGTTGGCAGAACTTTAACAGCATGATCTTTTAGCATTCTGAATAGCTCAGTTGAAATTCTGTCACCTCCACTAGCTTTCTGCACCATAATGTTTCCTAAGGCCCACTTGATTTCAAACTCCAGGATACCAGCCTCTAGGTGAGTGACCTCACCATTATGGCTATCCATGTCATCAAGACCTTTTTTGTATAGTTCTTTTGTATATTCTTCTCAATATCTTCTGCTTCTGTTAATTCCTTGCCATTTCTATCCTTTATTGTGCCTATCTTTGCATGAAATGCTCCCTTGGTGTCTCCAGTTTTCTTGATGAGATCGCTAGTCTTTCACATTCTATTGAAAAGTTAAATAATTTCACCCAATTTAGAGATTACTGTTTTCTCTGAGGCAAAACTTTTGTATTACCAATTATTAATCAACTAAGAAATAGTAAAAAAAAAATGCATAGAACTTTTTTTCAATTTTTGACTCTTTTAATGTTTCACAGGATTTAAAGGGAAACTGACATAAGAAATAAATTATTGATCTGTACAAATAGATTGTGTGTTCAGTGCAATCCATTTTGTGTAAAAATGTAAAAAAACTGATAATATAGTACTAGAAAATATATATATTTACAGAAAGAATTGGGGTAACACTAAGAATCTGTACACCTGTCAGTGTGGCTTATAGAGTTTCTTTGTGTGCCAAGTTTTTTTTTTTTTTTTTTCTCACTAAACCCCAAACTTCTATGTTCTATATAAAGTATATATCTAAAATAATGGTCAAGCCAGAGTATTTCATAAAAACAAAGTTGTATAAAAATGTTTCAACATGTAAATAAAAATTTAAATCTATTCATAATGAAAACTTGTACAAATAGAAGGTAATTTCTTAACCTAAATATTATCTCCTGAACTAAAGCAAATATCATATTTAATTAATGAGAAAATTTGAAAAAAAATCTTTTGGGAAAGTAGGATCAAAGAACAGTTGGATGAGTTGAGAAACTAATTTGAAAGAATTATCAAATCTTGTTGGTAAGCACTTGGATCATTATGGAATATACACTGAAGCAATAGACTCTGTACCAGAATTCGAGTTAACTTCAGTTCAGTCACTCAGTCATGTCCAATTCCTTGCAACGCCATGGAGTGCAGCATGCCAGACTTCCCAGTCCATCATCAAGCCCCAGAGCATACTCAAACTCATGTCCATGGAGTCAGTGATGCCATCTAACAATCTCTTCCTTTGTCATAATATTTTCCTCCCACTTTCAGTTTTTCAAAGAATTATCACCTTTTCAAGTGAGTCAGTTTTTCCCATCAGGTGGACAAAGCATTGGAGTTTCAGCTTCAGCATCACTCTTTCCAATTAATATTCAGGACTGATTTCCTTTAAGATTGACTGGTTGGATCTCCTTGCTCTCCAGGGGACTCTCAAGAGTCTTCTCCAAAACCACAGTTCAAAAGCATCAATTCTTTGGCTCTCATAAAAACCATAGCTTTTACTAGATGGACTTTTGTTGGCAAAATTATATCTCTGCATTTTAATATGTTGTCTAGGTTCGTCATAACTTTTCTTCCAAGGAGCAAGTGTTTTTTAATTTCATGGATGAAGTCACCATCTGCAGTGATTTTGGAGCCCTAAAAATGAAGCCTTCAAAAATAAATAAACAAATAAAAACGAATCCTGTCACTGTTTCCATTATTTACCCATTTATTTGCCATGAACAGATGGGTCCAGATGCAATGATCATAGTTTTCTGAATGTTGAATTTTAAGCCAACTTTTTCACTTTCATCAAGAGGCTCTTTGGTTCTTCTTAGCTTTCTGCCATAAGAGTGATGTCATCTGCATATCTGGGGTTATTGATATCTCTCCTGGCAAATTTGTTTCTAGCTTCTTCTTCATCCAGCACATCATTTCACATGATGTACTCTAAATGAGTAGGTGTCAATATACAGCCTTGAAGTACTCCTTTACTGATTCGGAACCAGTCTGTTGTTCCATGTCCAGTTCTATATATCATTTCTTGACTAGCATACAGATTTCTCTGGAAGCAGGTCAGGTGTTCTGATATACCCATTTCTTTAAGAGTTTTCCACAGTTTGTGGTGATCCCTACTGTCAGAGGCTTTTTTGTAGTCAATAAAACAGAAGTAGATGGTTTTCTGAAACTCTCTTGCTTTTGCAAAGATCCAGCAGAGCTTTTATCAGTATCTCTAACATTTTTATACATTTTTGTTTCATTTTCTATATTTTTAAAACATTTATTTGTGACTACATTGTGGAAAAATGTAGTTATTTATATATTTTCCTATTGTCTCTCTGTTATTGCCATTGTTTTATGACCCATGACATGCTCTATTATAATGAATATTCCATCCACATTTGGGGAGAAAATATGTATACTGTTCTACAAAAGTCACTCTGTATTATTATTATTATTATTATTTGGCTCACTTTATTTCTAGTGGTTCCATAAGTTGACAAGGGGAAGGGTTCAATAGAAGTTCAGATATAATTTTAGATTGATTGGCATTTGATTTATGTATTTTGAGTCTCTACTCTTGATTTAAGCATACTCCTAATTTTTGTAATATGAACATGCTGCAATTTTTGTTTTTATCTTTTAATTTTAATTTTTAAATGTTTCATTGAATTGGAAGTGAGTTTTTGCTAGTGAATAATGTGGTGGTATTTTTTCTTAGCCACTCTGCCACTTTCTTTCAATTATTTATATAGATAATTTATGTTTAAGGTTTTCACTGATTGGTGAAATTTATATTTTCTGTTTTTTAATTTATTTAATTTTTTTTTTTTTTTGCCTCCCACTCCCCATTTCTCTTTTCTTGACTTACTGAAAGTTATTAGGAATGTTTGAATAATTTTTTACACTCAACGTTGATTTACTCAGTCATGTCTGACATTTTGCAACCCCATGAATCACAGCAAGCCAGGCCTCCCTGTTCATCACCATCTCCCGGAGTTCACTCAGACTCACGTCCATCTCAGACTCGTCCATCAAGTCCGTGATGCCATTCAGCCATCTCATCCTCTGTCGTCCCCTTCTCCTCCTGCCGCCAATCCTTCCCAGCATCAGAGTCCTTTGCAATGAGTCAACTCTTCTCATGAGGTGGCCAAAGTACTGGAGTTTCAGCTTTAGATCATTCTTTCTAAAGAAATCCCACGGTTGATCTCCCTCAGAATGGACTGGTTGGATCTCCATGCAGTCCAAGGGACTCTCAAGAGTCTTCTCCAACTCCACAGTTCAAAAGCATCAATTCTTCAGTGCTCAGCCTTCTTCACAGTCCAACACTCACATCCATACATGACCACAGGAAAAACCATAGCCTTGACTAGACGGACCTTAGTCGGTAAAGAAATTTCTCTGCTTTTGAATATACTATCTAGCTTGCTCGTAACTTTTCTTCCAAGGACTAAGCGTCTTCTAATTTCATGGCTGCAGTCACCATCTGCAGTGATTTTGGAGCCCCAGAAAATAAAGTCTGACACTGTTTCCACACTATTTTCCCATCTATTTACCATGAAGTGATGGGACCGGATGCCATGACCTTTGTTTTCTGAATGTTGAGCTTTAAGCCAACTTTTTCACTCTCCTCTTTCACTTTCATCAAGAAGCTTTTTAGTTCCTCTTCACTTTCTGCCATAAGGGTGATGTCATCTGCATATCTGAGGTTATTGATATTTCTCCCGGCAATCTTGATTCCAGCTTTTATTTCTTCCATTCCTGCGTTTCTCATTATGTACTCTGCATATAAGTTAAATAAGCAGGATGACAATATACAGCCTTGACGTACTCCTTTTCCTATTTGGAACCAGTCTGTTGTCCCATGTCCAGTTCTAACTGTTGCTTCCTGACCTGCATACAGATTTCTCAAGAGGCAGGTTAGGTGGTCTGGTATTCCCATCTCTTTCAGAATTTTCCACAGTTTATTGAGATCCACACAGTCAAAGGCTTTGGCATAGTCAATAAAGCAAAAATAGATGTTTTTCTGGACCTCTCTTGTTTTTTCCATATTTCTTGTACTCCTTGGTTGAACTTTATAATATACATATATGAGATACATCAGTCTACTCCTATAAATATTTTATCCAATTTTGAGTAAACCATGGAAGTTTACTTTCCCTATGTTCCCTTCATTTCTTCACAAATAGGTCTACTGTATTTTCCAGCAATTCTACTTCTGGGCATACACCTAAAGAGAAAGAAAACAAGCTAGTGAAAATTTACCTGTACTCCCATGTTTATTACAGTATTATTTACAGTAGCCAAGATAGGAAAGCAACCTAACAGTCTATCCACAGTGAATGGATATCAAACACATGCTGTATGCTAAGTCACTTCTCTTGTGTCCCACTATTTTGTGCTCTCATGGACTGTAGCCTTCCCAGCTCTTCTGTCAATGATATTCTACAGGCAAGAATACTGGAGTGAGTTGGCAAGTTCTCCTACAGTGGATCTTCCTGACCCATGAATTGAACCTGCATCTGTTATGTCTTCTTCATTGGCAAGAGTGTTCTTTACCACTAGCACCATCTGAGAAGCCCTGTGGTATACATACACAGTGGATTATTATTCAGCAATGGGAACGAAAGACATCTGGGGTTTGATCGGTGGAAGTAGATGTAGTTATACTTCAAATTAGGAGTTGAGGTAGAGTTTAACAAAATGTGGATTCCTTTTTCCCCCAGAAAAATGCTGTATTATAAATTGAATGTTCATTAAGGTCTAAAGCTATAGAATTAGGTTTAAGAAAGTTAAAGTGAATTTCAACTAGTCCAGTGGAGCTTATTTTATCTTATATGACCTCTGTATGAAACATAGAAGTAAAATATATAAGAATAAAAATAATGATTATATTTGATTTTTTGATTCAGTTCAGTTCAGTTCATTTCAGTCACTCAGTTGTGTGCAACTCTTTGAGACCCCATGAATGCCAGCACACCAGGCCTCCCCATCCATCACCATCTCCCGGAGTTCACTCAGACTCATGTTCATCGAGTCAATAATCCCATCCAGCCATCTCATCCTCTCTTGTCCCCTTTTCCTCCTGCCCCTGATCCCTCCCAACATCAGAGTCTTTTCCAATGAGCCAACTCTTCCCACGAAGTGGCCAGAGTACTGGAGTTTCAGCTTTAGCATCATTCCTTCCAAAGACACCCAGGACTGAACTCCTTTAGAATGGATTGGTTGGATCTCCTTGTAGTCCAAGGGACTCTCAAGAGTCTTCCAACACCACAGTTCAATAGCATCAATTCTTTGGTGCTCAGCTTTCTTCATTTTTAGATTAGTATTTTATTTTTAGATTAGTATTTTGTTAATTTACAAGAATATGTAGCAATATGAGGAAAACTAAGAATCTTTTATGGGGAGGAGATTGTGATAAGTAAATATTGACTTTGTTAGTTGACATGTTAAATATTAACTTTAACCTGCAAAGATAAAAATATATTTCAGTTTAATAATATATCAACAAAATAGAATAGATATATTCATCAAATCAAACTATCAAGAAATCCAAAGATGTGTGTTCTCCCCACCTACCTATGTATGTGTCCATTTATTTATATCTGCTTATTTACCCATCAAGCTGCCATCTTATTGTCAATACATTTGGATATTAAAAGTAAAGTAAATTTTATTTATTATCTATTTTATGTTTTTGACATTTCTGTTCTTTCATTTCTTTGAAGTACAATCTAGGATTCTGAGAATATTGAGGATTCATCTTAGAATTCTGGGTTGTAGCTTTGTTTTTAACTAAGTAGAAACAAGATTTAAATCACAAACAAATTTTTGATGATCAGGTAGAGATGACTAAAAATCTAACTTGATAGTCATAAAATAATAAGTGATATATGAACCCATATTTCCTAGCTACTCTTACAAAAAATGAGAGTATCTTATGAGTTATCAAATTAAATGTCTTGTAGAATTATCTTTCAGAAAAGTGAAAAGAAAAAAAAGATTAAAGCATTTATTTCAAATTTATTTTTTATTCTATGAAACTTTGTTCATGTGAATAATTCTTTAATCAATGCTTCCCCAATATTATTTTCTTTGTTTGATTATGAAATTTTTGACAGTAACTTATTGTCCCATCATTTTTCAGTTTTGAAACATAGATTAGTGTCTCAAATGTTTAATTTAGTAAGTATTTACTTTAAGTGAATAAATATTTATATGAAATTTATGCAGTTTTAGATAAGTATAAGATCTTTAAGTGTCTAAGATCTTTCAGCTTCCAAAATCTTTATGCTTATCAACATTTAGGAAATATATTCTTCCTATTGGGATTTATTTAGCAAATCCATGGGAAACTAGGGTGGGCTTTTTAATAATTTTAACTTTACAGATTTTATTATTTAATAGTAAATTTGAAAACTATAAAAATACATTGTCATTAAATTATTTTATTCATATGATTTTAACCCATTTTCTACTTAAAAACATGTCATTCCAAAACACCTGATGTTGTAAATACAAACAAGTGCCAATGCAACAATTTAATTTGCAAACATGACAAGCCCTGCTATTTAAATTGTATTCATTCAATGAATGCTATTTCATTGTAGTTGTTTTATGAAGCAAGTTTAAGGGATTGTGCTCTTTAAAAGAATATTCAAGAGAAAGTTATATCTGTGGCAGATTTATGTTGATGTATGGCAAAACCAATATAATATTTTAAAGTAATTAACCTCCAATTAAAATAAATACATTTATATTAAAAATTATCCAATATTTCCCACAGAGAGGAAAATAAGAAATAGAAGAAAGTGAAGTGATAGTGTTAGTCTCTCAATCTAGTCATTGTCTTTTTGACCCCACGGGCTGCAGTCTTCCAGGCTCCTCTATCCATGGAATTCTACAAGCAAGAATACTAGAGTAGGTAGCCATTTCCTGCTCCAAGGACTCCTTGTGATCCAGGGATCAAACAAGCATCTCCTGCATTGCAGGCAAATTCTTTACCATTGAAATGATCAGTTAAGCTCCAAGAAAGAGAAGACACATTGCAAATCACCCTATTCACAAATATATATATATATTTTTTTTTTGAAGAGAGATTTCTTTAATAAAAGCCATGAAATAGGTGTTTACTGGAAACAGTAGGACTTTAAAGAGCAGAAGAGGGTAGATCCACGGTTTAGAAATACTCTGTCAAGTATGTAACTTAGAGAGAGCTCCTTGCCTCTCCTGTACTGAGAAGAAAATATAAATTCCTTTGCCTTAAAAAAAAAAAGAAATCTAAGGGCTGTGTTCTCAACTTGAGCACAAAACTCAATAGCCACTACTATTACAAAAGGTTGCAAATGTCACATACAGAAAATGTTTATCAATAAAATAACAAAATTCTAAAATTTAAAATAAAATTATAAATCCTTTGTATTGATGGGGCTCAGAGCAGGTCCCTCAAAAATGTGCCTCAATGGTACATTGATTGCTTCAAATTAAAGTTGATGGAAAAGCAACAGGTACAAGAAAGGCAAATAGATGGGGAAGCAAAGGAAACAGTGACATATTTTACTTTTGGGGGCTCAAAAATCACTGCAGATGGTGACAGCAGCCATGAAATTAAAAGATGCTTGCTACTTGGAAGAAAAACTATGACCAGCATAGACAGCAAATGAAAGCAGAGACATTACTTTGCCTACAAATGTCTATCTAGTCAAAGCTATGTTTTTTCCAGTAATCATCTGTGGATGTGAGATTTGGACTATAAAGAAAGCTTAGAGCTAAAGAACTGATGCTTTTGAACTGTAGTGTGGAGAAGACTTGAGAGTCCCTTGGACTGCAAGGAGATCAAACCAGTCAATCCTAAAGGAAATCATTCCTAAATATTCATTGGAAGGACTGAAGCTGAAACTCCAATACTTTGGCCACCTGATGTGAAGAGCTTACTCATTGGAAAAGACCCCGATGCTGGGAAAGATTGAAGGCAAGAGGAGAAGGGGCCAACAGAGGATGAGATGGTTGGATGGCATCACTGACTCGATTGACATGAGTCTGAGCAAGTTCCAGGAGTTGGAGTTGGATAGGGAAGCCTGGCGTGCTGCAGTCCATAGAGTCTCAAAAAGTTGGACATGACTGAGTGACTGAACTGACTGAAATGACAAGAAAGACATTTTGACATGACTTTGTTTCCACTTGTGTGGGAAATAAATGTCTCTTGTGAAGCATACCCTCCATGTGCCAGGAAGCTAGTAAGAGACAAGTTCATCATCTGAGATAAGAAATTCAGGGCTGAGAAGCTGACGTAAACAACCATTTACGTCTTTACTAGTTTACTATCCAAGTCCAAACTTTACTTAAATTCCCTACTAATTAAGCACTTAAACCTAAGCTCTGTCCTGTAAAATGCCCACAAATTTATTGTGATTTTACATAAATAAATGTATGAAAATCTCCTGTTTTTGATTGCTCACTGAGCATCATTTTCATTAATTTCCTCACATGGGAAATAAAATTAGTTTTTCTCTCACTAATCTTTTTTGTCAGTTCATTTTTGAGAGTAACCACAAGAACTTAGATGATGTAGAAATTTTTTTTTTTTCTCTCCAAGAGTTGGTAACAACAAAGAAATTTCCCTGCCTGGACTCTACTCTCTTTTAGCTGCTGTAGCTGAGATCCTGGGACATCTGAGAAATAGCAGAAGGTAAGACTTCTCAGTATGTCAGTCTCCCAGCTCTCTGCCTGCAGGGTCTATTATAAATAAGAATCATAAGAATCCAAACTCTCATTGTAAATTTAGATTAGCAAGATAAAATATTTGTAGAACTAGTATCTTAGGACATAGTGACTCTGGTTAAGCTGTTAGAGTATTTTTGACCTCTTGAGTTTATTGGTTCTTTTCCTCCCAGTGGTGATCATTACTTTTTTTCTGCAGAGGATGTGTAAGGGGGTGTCTATGCCTTTCCTCTCTTCACAGCCAATGAGAATATTATCTCAGGTCTCCTCCAGCTAGAGGACACATATGTATTTGGTGAGTAGCAGTAGTGTCTGATTCTCTGTGACCCCATGAACTGAAGCATGCCAGGCTATCCTGTCCACTACCAGCTTCTGAATCTTGCTCAAATTCAAATCCATTCAGTTGCTGATGCCATCCAACCATCTCATACTCTGTCGTCTCTTTCTCCTCCTGCCCTCAATCTTTCCCAGCACATGGGTCTTTTCCACTGAGTCGATTCTTTCCATCAGGTGGCAATGCTTAGAGAATCTGGGAAAAAAAAAAAAAGTGTGTAAGCTTTTGGCTTGATAAGTCATCCTATTTTATTAATGAAAGGAGGGGAAAAAGTGCTTTCTTACATTCTAGAGCAACTATTTATAACAGGATCTCTCATAATTCTTGCTTTTGCTTTCTTAGACTAACTCTGGGAGGAGACATTCTCGATTTTATGAGGGTTGTAGCTTTTATTGCACTATTTGTGAGACACCTCTTGTGTTCTTGGTGAAACCATAAAAAAGGTTTGCTTGTTTAAGCCACTATTGAGATAAGTAGATCCTAGCCATCAATGGCCAGAATATGGATCCTGGGAATTGGGAAAAAACAAACAAACAAACAAACAAATTGAAGAAAGGAAAACACCATTTTGATATAATGGCTATAAAATAAGCCCCTAAGAAAGACAGAGGGAAATAAATTCGAACAAATATCAAAGTCTACTCAAACCTTTCCTGTTTTCCTTCATACATTTGCAGTTATAAAAATTCAGTACAATTGTCCTTCAGTCTGAGAGAAAAAAAAGATAAATTATACACATATATGCATGTTGTGTATACACACAAGGTATAAGGAAAATTTGTATATACATATATATATAATATGTAATTATATATGTATACAGTTGTATGCATATATAATGTATATGCAATTTTATGTATATATAATTTTATATTATACATAAATAAGTTATACGCATTACACAAAAAATATAAAACAAATTCCGCTCCTTATAAACTTCTCCATCTCCTCAGCAATTTCTCAGGCTTTCCTACAAATAATCAGAAATTATGTCAGCTGTAAGTCAATAATTAAGGGCTAATAGAAAAATTGTCTTTACCTTGCAAATCTCTACAAACCAGAAATACACTTCTAGAAGTCAGAGGCCATCTAGTTTTAACAGTTCCAAGGCCTTTATTCTTCTTCTTGAAATGCTTATAGATATGCAAATCTTGGGATGTTAAAAATCAATTGCCCTTTACTTTAAAAAAGAAAGGAAAATTTTAAACAATAATTATCCCCAAAACTGGGCTTCCCTGATATCTCAGCTGATAAAGAATCTGGCTATATTGCAAGAAATTCTAATTCCTGGATTGGGAAGATCTGCTGGAGAAGGAATAAGCTACCCACTCCAGTATTCTTGGGCTTTCCTTGTGGCTCAGCTGGTAAACAATCTGTCTATAGTGCAGGAGATCTGGGTTCAATCTCCGGGTTGGGAAGATGCCCTGGAGAAGGGAAATGCTACCCACTCCAGTATTCTGGCCTGGAGAATTCTATGGACTGTCTATGGAGTCACAAAGAGTAGGACACTACTGAGCAACTTTCACTATTATCTCCAAAATTCTTAGGAAAAAATGCATTTCTTCTCTGTCCCTTAAATTTATAAATTTTACAATGACTTTAAAATATAAAGAGCTCAGCATATGTTTGTATAGCTCACAAATTGCCTGAAAGTGAACCCAGCTAGCTCCATTGGTAAAACCTAATCTAACACTAAAACAAAAAAGAAAGAGAGGAGAAATCTTAAAAACAACAACAACAACTAAAATAGTTCTCTTGACCAAACACTAGAGCACAATTTCCTTATGAATACTTCAGACACAAATGCAAATCTTGTCTTCCCCACAAATGGTGGGGGAAAAAAAAAGTTGTATCCATTTCAGTAGATAAATTCAATGTATTCCAACTGTCATTTATAAACGTGATTTTTTTCATTGTACGTGACTTATGACTAGTTTTAAAATAAAAAAAAAATGAGATCTGTGTCTATTTGTATGTGTATCTGTTTATGCATGTACAGTGTAGACATTACATTTTTGTATCTTCAGTTGGTATTGCCAAAATTAACCTGTAAGATTTGTTAGGTAGGACATTAGACATGAGTAACCAGGGGTAGCCTAATCATAAAGAATGCAAGCTGTTTTCTAACCCCAACTCAGAAAAAGCCAAGAGAGCTCACAGGTGTTCTACTAAAATAACCACAGAAACCTTTCCAACTTTGGTGCATGTGCCATAGGCAAAGAGTAGATGTAAACTAGCTATAGGGACTTTTGCTCTGTCATAAGCAAACCCTTAATGCACAGCTATGTCCTGAAGTAAGCTTAGGCAGCAAGGAGCTGTTTAAAGTTTCATAAATATTCTATATATTATTGTTGTTGTTCAGCTGCCCAGTCGTGTTCAACTCTTTGTATGGACTGCAGACCCACAAATTGCAACACACAAGGCCTCCGCCTCCCTCTCCTTCTCCCAAAGTTTGCCCAAGGTAATGTCCATTGTATCAGTGATGCTATCCATTCATCTCATCCTCTGATGTCCTCTTCTCCTTCTGTCCTCAATCTTTCCCAGCATCAAGGATTTTTCAATGATTTGTCTCTTCACAACAGATGACCAAAATACCGGAGCTTCAGGTTCAGCATCAGTCTTTCCAATGAGTATTCAAGTGTGATTTCTCTTAAGATTGACTGGTTTAATTTATTTACTGTCCAAGGGACCCTCAGGAGTCTTTTCCAGCACCAGTTTAAAAGCAGCAATTCATTACTGTTCTGCTTTCTTTACAGTCCAGCTCTCACTATCATACATGACCACTGGGAAGACCACAGCCTTGACTATACAAACCTTTGTCAGCAGAGAAATACCTCTGCCTTTCAACACACTGTCTAAGTTTGTCATAACTTTCCTACCAAGAAGCTATCACTTAATTTCATGACTGCAGTCAATATCCACAGTGATTTAGAGCCCAAGCAGAGGTAACTGGTCACTACTCCCACATTTTCCCCTTCTATTTGCCATGAATTAATGGGGCTGGATGCAATGATCTTAGTTTTTAAAATACTTACTTTTAAGACGGCTCTCACTCTCCTTCACCCCCATCAAGATATTTTTTACTACATCTATTTATAACAGACTGAATTAAGGGAAATACATGGGCAATAGAGCCTGTTGTTATGTAACTTGCAATTGTCAGTCAAAACTTTCAGTTCATACCTGTTTAGATGAACATGTAAAAATCATATTTTTTATGTACCCAAACACACCCTTTCCCTGATTGACCATGAGCATACACCCATTTGCATTTCTTTCTCTGATTGGTGGCAAGCACAAGCCCACTTTGCACATGGCAGAACTAAGAGCAGGAGACAGGAAGTATACAAAGGGAAGCCAAGGGGAGCCACTCCTTCAGGGTCAGCCCACCCCCACATATTGAAGATACACTATTGGCAGTCTTTTTAATAAATGCTCTGTCTACTTGAGCTGTAACTGTTCTGTAATTAGTCTGTTGTTTCAGATCCTTGCTACAAGGCAGAGCTGAGAAATGATGCCTGCTTGAGCTATAAATAGTCTATCATTCCAAATCTTTGTTATGTCAAGACACGTATCAGGGAGATAAATAAACCAACCTAACAGATTTAACTGGTTTAAAAATGTGTGCTTATAAACTAAGTATTTATAAATTAAAGATACATTGTTGTTTAGTCACTATATCATCTCTGACACCTTTTGCAACTCCATGGACTGTAGCTTGCCAGGGTCTTACGTTCTGCTGGAAATCCTGAGATTTCCCAGACAACAATATTTGAGTGGGTTGCCATTTCTCTCTCCAAACGGTCATTGCAACCCAGAGACTGAACCCACGACACCTGCATTAGCAGGTGAATTATTTACTATTGAGCCACCAGGGAAGAACAAATGAGAGATATAATAAAAAGTAGCTCAACTTAAGGCAAATTGGAAGTGGTCAAACAAGAGATAGCAAAAGTGAACCTCAACATTTTAGGAATCAACAAACTAACATGGACTGGAATGGGTGGATTTAACTCATGATCATTATAACTACTACTGCGGGCAAGAATCCCTTAGAAGAAATCGAGTAGCCATCATAGTTAACAAAAGAGTCCAAAATGCAGTCCTTGGATGCAATCTCAAAAATGACAGAATGATCTCTATCGTTTCCAAGGCAAATCATTCAATATCACACTAATCCAAGTTTGTACCCGACCAGTAATACTGAAGAAGCTGAAGTTGAATGGTTCTATGACGAGTATAAAACCTTTTAGAACTAACACCTAAAAACGATGTCCTTTCCATTATAGGCGACTGGAATGCAAAAGTAGGAAGTCAAGAAACACCTGGAGTAACAAGCAAATTAACCCTTGTACAAAATGAGTGCAAAATGAGGCAGAGTAAAGGTGAACAGAGCTTTGCCAAGAAAATGCACTGGTCATAGAAAACACCTTCGTTCAACAACACAAGACTCTACACATGGACATCACTAGATGGTCAACACCAAAATCAGATTGATTATGTTCTTTGCAGCCAAAGAAGGGGAAGCACTATAGAGTGAGCAAAAACAAGACCAGGAGTTGACTGTGGCTCAGATCATGAACTCCTTATTGCCAAATTCATACTTAAATTGAAGAAAGTAGGAAAAACCACTAGACCATTCAGGTATGACCTAAATCAAATCCCTTATGATTATACAGTGGAAGTGAGAAATAGATTTAATGGACTAAATCTGATAAACAGAGTGCCCGATGACCTATGGAAAGAGGCTTGTGACATTGTACAGAAGACAGGGATGAAGACCTGCCGGAGTCCAGCTCCAGCAGCCAGGGAATCGACCTGAAGAGGTGAGCATTGTTGGCGGACTATGATGTAGTCTCTGACTCATAGTAGGAAACTACATGTTTATGTCAAGCNCAGGGTCTTTTCCAATAAGTCAGTTCTTCACATCAGGTAGCCAAAGTACTGGAGTTTCAGCTTCAGCATCATTCCTTCCAATGAATATTTAGGATTGATTTCCTTTAGGATGGACTGGTTGGATCTCCTTATAGTTCACGGGACCCTCAAGAGTCTTCTCCATCATCACAGTTCAAAAGCATCAATTCTTTGGTGCTCAGCTTTCTTTATAGTACAACTCTCACATCCATACATGACAACTGGAAAAACCATAGCTTTGACTAGAAGGACCTTTGTTGGCAAAGCAATGTCTCTGCTTTTTAATATGCTGTCTCGGTTGGTCATAACTTTTCTTTCAAGGAGCAAGTGTCTTTTAATTTCATGGCTGCAGTCACCATCTGCAGTGATTTTGGAGTCCCCAAAATAAAGTCTCACTCTTTCTACTGTTTCCTCATCTATTTGCCATGAAGTGATGGGACCAGATGCCATAATCTTAGTTTTCGGAATGTTGAGCTTTAAGCCAGCTTTTTCACTCTCCTCTTTCACTTTCATCAAGAGGCTCTTTAGCTCTTCTTCACTTTCTGCCATAAGAGTGGTGTCATCTGCATATCTGAGGTTATTGATATTTCTCCCGGCAATCTTGATTACAGCTTGTGCTTCTTCTAGCCCAACGTTTCTCATGATGTATCCTGCATATAAGTTAAATAAGCATGGTGACAATATACAGCCTTGACATATGCCTTAACCTATTGGAACCAGTCAGTTGGTCCACGTTCAGTTCTAACTGTTGCTTCCTGACCTGCATACAGATTTCTCAAGAGGCGGGTCAGGTGGTCTGGTCTTCCCATCTCTTAAAGAATTTTCCAGAGTTTGTTGTCCACACCGTCAACGTCTTTGGCATAGTCAATAAAGCAGGAATAGATGTTTTTCTGGAACTCTCTTGCTTTTTTGATGATCCAGTGGATGTTGGCAATTTGATCTCTGGTTCCTCTGCCTTTTCTAAAACCAGCTTCTACATCTGGAAGTTCNTCCACACCGTCAACGTCTTTGGCATAGTCAATAAAGCAGGAATAGATGTTTTTCTGGAACTCTCTTGCTTTTTTGATGATCCAGTGGATGTTGGCAATTTGATCTCTGGTTCCTCTGCCTTTTCTAAAACCAGCTTCTACATCTGGAAGTTCACCAATCACATACTGTTGAAGCCTGGCTTGGAGAATTTTGAGGATTTCTTTACTAGCATGTGAGATGAGTGCAATTGTGTGGTAGTTTGAGCATTCTTTGGCATTGCCTTTCTTTGGAATTGGAATGAAAACTGACCTTTTCCAGTCCTGTGGCCATTGCTGAGTTTTCCAAATTTGCTGACCTATTGAGTGCAGCACTTTCACAGCATCATCTTTCAGGAATTGAAGTAGTTCAACTGAAATTCCATCACCTCCACTAGCTTTGTTCATAGTGATGCTTCCTAAGGCCCAGTTGACTTCACATTTCAGGATGTCTGGCTCTAGATGAGTGATCACACCATCGTGGTTATCCGGGCCCTGAAGATATTTTTTGTACAGTTCTTCTGTGTTTTCTTGACAACTCTTCTTAATATCTACTGCTTCCCTTAGGTCCATACCATTTCTGTCCTTTATCGAGCCCATCTTTGCATGAAAACTTCCCTTGAAATCTCTAATTTTATTGAAGAGATCTCTAGTCTTTCCTGATCTGTTTTTTTCCTCTATTTCTTTGCATTGATCACTCAAGAAGGATTTTGTATCTCTCCTTGCTATTCTTCGGAACTCTGCATTCAGATGATTATATCTTTCCTTTTCTCCTTTGTTTTTCGCCTCTCTTCTTTTCACAATAATTTGTAAGGCCTCCCCAGATAGCCATTTTGCTTTTATTCATTTATTTTCCATGGGGATCGTCTTGATTCTTGTCTCCCCTGTACAGTGTCACAAACCTCATTCTATAGTTCATCAGGCACTCTATCTATCAGATCTAGGCCCTTAAATCTATTTCTCACTTCCACTGAATATTAATCATAAGTGATTTGATTTAGGTCATACCTGAATGGTCTAGCGGCTTTCCCTACTTTCTTCAATTTAAGTCTGAATTTGGCAATAAGGAGTTCATGATCTGAGCCACAGTCAGCTCCTGGTCTTGTTTTTGGTGACTGTATAGAGCTTCTCCATCTTTGGCTGCAAAGAATATAATCAATTTGATTTCGTGTTGACCATGTGGTGATGTTCATGTGTAGAGTCTTCTCTTGTGTTGTTCAAGAGGGTGTTTGCTATGACCAGTGCATTTTCTTGGCAAAACTCTATGTCTTTGCCCTGCTTCTTTCCGCATTCCAAGGCCAAATTTGCCTGTTACTCCAGGTGTTTCTTGACTTCCTACTTTTGCATTCCAGTACCCTATAATGAAAAGAACATCGTTTTTGGATGTTAGCTCTAAAAGGTTTTGTAGCTCTTCATGGAACCATTCAATTTCAGCTTTTTCAGTGATACTAGTTGGGACATAGGCTTGGATTACTGTGATATTGAATGTTTGCCTTGGAATCGAACAGAGATTATTCTGTCGTTTTTGAGACTGTATGCAAGTACTGCATTTTGCACTCTTTTTCTTTACCATGATGGCTACTCCATTTCTTCTATGGGATTCCTGTATGCAGTAGTAGATATGATGGTCATTTGAGTTAAATTCACCCATTCCAGTCCATTTTAATTCGCTGAATCCTAGAATTTTTACATTCACCCTTGCCATCTCTTGTTGGACCACTTCCAATTTGTCTTGATTCATGGATCTGACAGGTTCCTAGGCAATATTGCTGTTTATAGCTTTGGACCTTGCTTCTATAACCAGTTACATCTACTGCTGGGTATTATTCTTGCTTTGGCTCCATCCCTTCATTCTTTCTGGAGATATTTCTCCCCTGATCTTCAGTAGTACATTGGGCACCTACTGACCTAGAGAGTTCCTCTTTCAATATCCTATCATTTTGCCTTTTCATACTGTTCATGGAGTTCTCAAGGAAAGAATACTGAAGTGGTTTTTCATTCCCTTCTCCAGTGGACCACATTCTGTCAGACGTCTGAACCATTACCCAACTGTCATGGGTTGCCCCACAGGCATGGCTTAGTTTCATTGAGTTAGACAAAGTTGTTGTCCTGGTGATTAGATTTATTAGTTTTCTGTGAGTATGATTTCAGTGTGTCTGCCCTCTGATGCCCTCTTGTAACACCTAGCATCTTACTTGGGTTTCTCTTACCTTGGGCATAGGGCATCACTTCACACCTGCTCCAGCAAAGTGCAGTTGCTGCTCCTTACCTTGGACAAAGGATATCTTCTCACCGTCCCCCTTTGTGACCTTCAGTGTGGCATAGTTCCTCTAGGTCCTGCTGCGCCCACACAGCTACTGCTTCTTGGATGTGGGGTTGCTCCTCCCATCCGCCTCCACTGACCTCGGATGCAGGTTAGCTCCTCTCAGCTGTTTCTGCACCGTCAAAGCCTGGCACTCTTGGCCGCTGTCTGTGACCTCAGACATGGGGTAACTCCTCTTGGCCACGGCCCTTAGGGCATGGGGTCCTCCCGGCGTCTGCCCCTCACCTCAGACATGGGGTAGCTCCTTTCAGCCATGCTTAGTGCGCTGGTCACAGATATATAGGTAGTTTCCAAATTTAAAGGTTCGACATGTTTAACAGACTTTTTGTTGCTTTTTGATGGACACTATAATAACGCCTGACCCTCCAGTAAGAATAGATTATATCTCATTCCGTTCAGTTCAGTTACTCAGTCGTGTCCGACTCTTTGCAACCCCATGAATCGCAGCACTCCAGGCCTCCCTGTCCATCAACAACTCCCAGAGTTCACTCAAACTCTCGTCCATCGAGTGAGAGATGCCATCCAGCCATCTCATCCTCTGTAGTCACCTTCTCCTCCTGCCCCCAATCCCTCCCAGCATCAGAGTCTTTTCCAATGAGTCAACTCTTTGCATGAGTTGGCAAAGTACTGGTGGTTCAGTTTTAGCATCATCCCTTCCAAAGAAAACCTAGGGCTGATCTTCAGAATGGACTGCTGGGATCTCCTTGCAGTCCAAGAGAATCTCAAGAGTCTTCTCCAACACCACAGTTCAAAAGCATCAATTCTTCGGTGCTCAGCCTTCTTCAGAGTCCAACTCTCACATACATACATGACCACAGGAAAAACCATAGCCTTGACTAGACGGACTTTAGTCGGCAAACTAATGTTTCTGCTTTTGACTGTGCTATCTAGGTCGGTCATAGCTTTTCTTCCAAGGAGTAAGCGTCTTCTAATTTCATGGCTGCAATCACCATCTGCAGTGATTTTTGGAGCCCCCCCCCAAAATGAACTCTGACACTGTTTCCACTATGTCCCCATCTATTTCCCATGAGGTGATGGGCCGGATGCCATGATCTTCATTTTTGAATATTGAGCTTTAGGCCAACTTTTTCACTCTCCACTTTTACTTTCATCAAGAGGCTTTTTAATTCCTTTTCACTTTCTGCCATAAGGGTGGTGTCATCTGCATATTTGAGTTTATTGATATTTCTCTCGGCAATCTTGATTCCAGTTGTGTTTCTTTCACTCCAGCGTTTTTCATAATGTACTCTGCATATAAGTTAAATAAGCAGGGTGACAATATACAGCCTTGACATACTCCTTTTCCTATTTGGAACTAGTATGTTTTTCCATGTCCAGTTCTAACTGCTGCTTCCTGACCTGCATACAGATTTCTCAAGAGGCAAGTCAGAGAAGTTCCCATCTCTGGTATTCCCATCTCTTTCAGAATTTTACACAGTTTATTGTGATCCACACAGGCAAAGGCTTTGGCATAGTCAATAAAGCAGAAATAGATGTTTTTCTGGAACTCTCTTGCTTTTTCCATGATCCAGCGACTGTTGGCAATTTGATATCTGGTTCCTCTGCCTTTTCTAAAACCAGCTTGAACAGCAGGAAGTTCATGGTTCACATATTGCTGAAGCCTGGCTTGAGGAATTTTGAGCATTACTTTACTAGCTTGTGAGATGAGTGCTAAGGCAAAGTCACATATTAGAAAGCTAATTCAAATTAATTGTTTCCTGTAATTACTTCTTTATTTGATAATAAAAATATTTTAAAATTTAAAAAATATGTCTGAAATGTTTTAAAATAAGTTTTACATCATTTAAAATAAATGGATAGAAAATATTTATTTATCAAGGTACTACAGAACTAACCTAATTAAATTTTATATCTGATTCCTCATAGGCTATAGTTATCTAATTTTTCCAGTTCAAACATGACTCAATGATCTCTATCACAATTAAATCAAGAAAAACATTCAGTTTATAATAGTAGAAAAAAGTAAAATAACTAAGGATAAAATTAACCAATAAGTTAAAATACATGTACACTAAAAACTGTAAGATACTTGTGAAAGGAACTGAAGTAGACACAAGTAGATGGAAATATATGTTGCCTTCGTGGACTGAAAGGATTAATATTGCTATAATATTTATGTAACTCTAAATGATATGCAGATTCAATGCAGTCCTTAACCAAATCCCAACATTTGTTTCACAAGAGTAGGAAAAATAATCCTAAAATTCATATGTAATCACAAAAGACTCTGAATAATTAAAGCAAATTTAAGAAAAACAAAGCTAGATTCATTACAGTCTGATTTCAAATTATTGTTCAAAGGTATAATCATAAAAACAATGGTACTGTCATTGAAACAAAGACATAAGACAATGAAACAGAATATTGAGCCCGGAAATAGACTCAAGAATATATGGTCAATTAATTTTCATAAAGGGTATCAAGAACACACCTGATGGTGTAAGTACAATTCAACAAATGGTGAGGAGGACTGGGTATCCATATATATGAGAAAATGTATATTGGTCTCTGCCCATAATACCTGTACAAATATTGTGAAACTTTGTAGTTCTCTGGATTATAAGAGCAAGAGCATTAGGAAAGTCTTTAGTTCTAATATTTGGTCTTTGACTCCAGTTCCTGACACAGGTCTCCTGAAACACTTGTAAATCTCCTGGATGATAGGAATGTTTTTCCTTCTAATGCAGCAACTATCAGTTGGGTTTCTGGCTGGCTTCTGCATAAGTGCTGGTCAACCAGAAAAAAACAAACTATGATTCAGTCAGTTCAGTCACTTAGTCATGTCTGTCTCATTGCAACCTAATAGACTACAGCATACCAGGCTTTTCTGTCCATCATCAAGTCCTGAAGCTTGCTAAAACTCATGTCCATTGAGTTGGTGATGCCATCCTGCCGTCTCATCACCTGTCGGCCCCTCTCCTCCTGCCTTCAATCTTTTCCAACATCAGGGTCTTTTCAAATGAGTCAGTTCTTTGCATCAGGTGGCCAAATAATTGGAGGTTCATCTTCAGCATCAATCCTTCCAACGAATATTCAGGACTTATTTTCTTAAGAATTGACTGGTTGGATCTCCTTGCAGTTCAAGGGACTCTCAAGAGTCTTCCCCAACACTGCAATTCAAAAGCATTAGTTCTTCTTCCCTCAGGTTTTTTTAGAGTCCAACTTTCATATCCATACATGATTACTGGAAAAACCATAGCTTTGACTACACAGACTGTCAGAAAAGTAATGTCTCTGTTTTCTAATATTCTGTTTAAATTGGTCTTAGCTTTTCTTCCAAAGAGCAAGCATCTTTTAATTTCATGGCTATAGTCATCATCTGTAGTGATTTTGAAGCCCAAGAAAATAAAATATGTCACTGGTTCCACTGTTTCACCATCCATTTGCCATGAAGTGATGGGACCAGATGCCATGATCTTGGTTTTCTGAACATTGAGTTTTTAAGCCATCTTTTTCACTCTCCCCTTTCACTTTCATCAAGAGGCTCTTTAGTTCCTCTTCACTTTCTGTCATAAGGGTGGTGTCATCTGCATATCTGAGGTTATTGATATTTCTCCCAGAAATCTTGATTCCAGGTTATGCTTCATCCAGCCTAGAGCTATCAGGGAAGCTTTGATTAGAAGTTTGAAATTTTCAGCCCTGCTCCTCATTCTCTTGAGAAGGGTTGGAAAATGAATTAATGTTTGATTATGCCTCTGTGATGAGGCCATTATAAGAATCCTTAAAGTATTGGGTTCAGAGAGTTTTCAGGTTCCCAAGCACATTTATGTACCAAGGAGGTGATGCACATTACCTCCACAGGAACAGAAGTTCCTACACTTGGGACCCTTCCACATTTAACTCTGTCTCCTCATCTGACTGTTTTTCTTCATCCTATATCATTTCCTTTAAAAAATATATATATATGTTTTTCTTAGTTCTGCTAGGCCCTGTAACAAATTAATCAAATATGAGGAAGGGCTTATGGGAACCTCTAATTTACAGCCAAGTCAGAGTTGTGTGTAACCTGGGAACCTATCACTTGCACTTGACATCTGAATTGGGGAGTGGGAAAGCAATCTTGCTGGATTGAGTCCTTAATGTGGAATTGGACACTGTCTTCAGGTGAATGTTAGAAATGAGTTAAGTTATAGGACATCCAACTGATGTTGCAGAGAATTGCTTGTAATGGGAAAAAATTCCCACACATTCGGTGGCAAAGAAGTCTCAGAAGTGAAGAGTTATTTAGGAAATTAGAGGAGACACACAGGATAGAAATATACAGGAGGAGAAGAATAGTAGTTTTTTTTTTTTTTTTCAATATAATATGTAAAAGAATAAAATTGGACATTTATACCACACTGTGGGCTTCTTTGTTTGCTCAACTGGTAAAGAATCTTCCTACAATGAAGGATACTTGGTTTGATCACTCAGTTGAAAAGATCCCCTAGAGGAGGGCATAGCAATCCACTCCAGTATTCTTGCCTGGAGATTTCATGGACAGAGGACCTGGTGGGAGACAGTCTATGGGGTCTCAGAGTCTAACACTACTGAGCAACTAAGGATGGCACAGCACAGTATGCTGCACTATAGACAAAACTCAATAAAATAATTAAAACTTGAAACCATACATCTCCAAGAAGAAATCAAAGGGAAAAACACCTTGACGTTGGCTTTGTTATGCTGTTTTGGATATACTATCAAAAGCTTGGGCAACAAAAGCAAAAATAAAGTGAAACTACTCAAACTAGGGAACTTCCAAGACAGCCATGTCAAAAAATAAATGGAGGAAAAAATAATGGCTATCTTTTCAGGACATTAATGCTAAAAATCATAAAATAACTTCGATAGTAATTTTTTTAAAATTAATGTTACTTGTAAGTATCTTCCTCAATAATATTTTACATAGAATATGTTTATTCCACTCATAAGTCAGTCCTATAAGATAGGTATTATTATTACATTTTTACAGATAAGTAAATACAGGCTCAGAGAAATTATGGAACACTGCTCCTAGTGAAGACAAGATTCAACTCAAATTTTATAGTCATTCTTTTAAATAATTTTCAACTTATCAAGTTAATTTTCAGAGGATTTAATTTTTCTTGTGGACCTGTATAAAGTAATGTGAAGCAGAATTCCTTCATGTGGTTAATGTGTACTTGAATTCTAAGAATTCAAATAAAGCCTAAAATGGAGAAATCTGTTGAATGATCTGGACAGCTGGACAGCAAATACCTGAGGCTGAATAACGTGTGTGTCCAGTTACATCCTACAAGCAGTACACAGATGTAAAATACATAAAATTTTATAAAATAATTTTCATGTTAAATTTTATCTGAAAATAGAATGTATATATAGAAATATTATGTAGAGAGTTCAAAATATACAACTGTGGCAGTAAAATATAAGGCATATTTATAAGGTATTTGTCTCTGCTAAACCAAAAACAAGCAGGCAGATTCAAACACAGAACATTAAGCACTAATTATTGAGAATGTTAGGGAAGTGATATCACACCCATTATGTCAAAGTTTACTGAATACTTTTTCATACAATATTTCATAAGCTCACAGTCCATAAGAAATATGAGCTTGCAGAGAAATGCCTGAAAAGTAACATAAGTTTATCTTTTTTTGTACATACAAAGTAGTAACAAAAAAATGATGACCAATTCATTGAAAAAATAAGGAGAAACATCATGAAAGAGAAAATAATTTAGTAGGCATTAAGGATAGGCAGAAACTTTTATATTTGGGCCCATGGAGAAACTGGGGTCCTAAAATAGACATTAGAAACAACAACAACAACAGCAAAAAACTATACTAATGTTAAAAAATGCACTATTAAAGACTCTATAAATAAAGCTGAGCACCGAAGAATTTATGATTTTGAACTGTGGTATTGGAGAAGCCTCTTTAGAGTCCCTTGGACTGCAAGGAGATCCAACCAGTCCATCCTGAACGAGATCAATCCTGGGTGTTCATTGGAAGGACTGATGTTGCAGCTGAAATTTCAATATTTTGGCCACCTGATGTGGATAGATGACTCATTTGAAAAAACCCTGATGCTGGGAAAGATTGAGGGGAGGAGGAGCAGGGGACGACAGAGGATGAGATAGTTGAATGGCATGACTGACTCAATGGACATGGGTTTGGGTAGACTCCGGGAGTTGGCGATGGACAGGGAGGCCTGGCTTACTGCTGTTCATGAGGTCACAAAGAGTCAAACACGACTGAGTGACTGAACTGAACTGAATGAAAGACTTTATTCCATTAATAACAGGAACTATTAAATGAGAAAATATTACCCATTAATTAATCTGACATGTAAGGAAATATAAATATTGTCAAAGCAGCAGTTACCTACTGTTAATTGAGATTATTTTATGTTCTACTTGCAATGCTGATAGACAGTCAATATATAACATCTAATTTAATCACTCCCACAAGTATTATTGTTTATAAAAAGTATCTTGTAGCCCAAGTTGTACAAAGAGTCAGTATGAAAGTCACTACACATATTATTCCATCCCAAATTGTCTGCAAACTATTTTGTAAGTATTTTGTAAGATCTCTTAGTCCTCACAAAGTATTTTTTAAAATTCCATTTGAAAATTAAAATTAGTAATATCAGTAAAGCATAGAAATAGATTATTAACATTTTAAGTTCCTTGATTTTACTTTTATATCTAATGTCACCATTCATTTTACAATAGAAAGTCAACCTTGGAATTACTGAAACCCTTAGGCACTGATTATTCATGCAGTTCATGAGATCGCAAAAAGTTGGACACGACTGAGTGACTGAACTGAACTGAACTGATATCACTTAATTTTATTCAAAATTTATAAACAGGTTTGTGATAAAAGGAGCACAATTTTCTATAAACTATATAAAATGAATCATCTTAAGAAAATAAGCAGTTTTGCTTTATATAGAGTATTAATAGTATTCAACATACACTACTTTCAAAAAAAATTCTGAGTTTTTATAATTCAGTTAAAAATAAATATATTACTTCTGCTTACTTGAGGAGACCTTCTAGCAGTCCTGAAACTTTTGAATTCCTTATGTTAGGACAATATGTGTATATGAGTAAAATTACATGGAAATGTAAAATGAATGCTTGAAATATCACAGTGGCTCATTTTAAATGGTATGATTTTTCCAGTAGTCATGTATGGATGTCAGAGTTGGACTGTGAAGAAAGCTGAGCACCGAAGAATTGATGTTTTTGAACTGTGGTGTTGGAGAAGATTCTTGAGAGTCCCTTGGACTGCAAGGAGTTACAACCAGTCTATTCTAAAGGAGATCAATCTTGGGTGTTCTTTGGAAGGAATGATGCTAAAGCTGAAACTCCAGTACTTTGGTCACCTCATGAGAAGAGTTGACTCACTGGAAAAGACTCTGACGCTGGAAGGGATTGGGGGCAGGAGAAAAAGGGGACAACAGAGGATGAGATGGCTTGATGGCATCACCAACTCGATGGACGTGAGTCTAAGTGAACTCCGGGAGTTGTTGATGGACAGGGAGGCCTGGCATGCTGCAATCATGGGGTCACAAAGAGTCGGACATGACTGAGTGAATGAACTGAACTGAACTGAAAATAACCGTACAATGATTGATAAAAAAAAAAAATCTTGATATTATAAAATGTAAATATAGGATGCATTAGAACTTTGGTGTTGGAGAAGACTCTTGAAAGTCCCTTGGACTGCAAAGAGATCCAACCAGTCCATTCTGAAGGAGATCAGTCCTGGTTGTTAATTGGAAGGACTGATATTAAGCCGAAACTTCAATACTTTGGCCACCTGATGTGAAGAGTTGACTCATTGGAAAAGACCCTGATGCTGGAAAGGATTGGGGGCAGGAAGAGAAGGGGACAACAGAGAATGAGATGGCTGGATGGAATCACCTACTCGATGGACATGAGTTTGAGTAAACTCCAGGAGTTGGTGATGGACAGGTAGGCCTGGCGTGCTGTGATTCATGGGGTCGCAAAGAGTTGGACATGACTGAGTGACTGAATTGAACTAAATTGAACAAAACTAAATCCATCAGCAGAAACAGCATATAGATGCTGAATGTCCAGTGGACTTATATAGTTGGAAAAGCAGAAGAACAGATCATACATAGATGATTGAGTGATTGACAAAATATTTGAACTGGATCTTATGAAAATATAGTATAAAATGATGTTTCCTTTCCTTCTTTGTTCTCTCCTAGTTTAACAAAACTACTATTCCTTTTACCAGACCACCTTCTCTTTCCTCCTAAAAATCCTGTATGCAGATCAAGAAGCAACAGTTACAACCAGACAATGGAACAACAGAGCAGTTCAAAAATGAGGCAAGGAGTACATTATGGCTGTGTGTTGTCACTCTGTTTATTTAACTTATATGCATACTACATCATGGAAAATGCCACACTGAATGAACCACAAACTGGAATCAAGAGTGCCCAGAGAAATATCAACAACTTCAGATATGCGGATGATACCACTCTAATGGCTGAAAACAAAGAGGAACTGAACAGCCTCCTGATGAAAGTGAAAGAATAGAGTGAAAAAGCTGACTTAAAACTCAACATTCAAACAACAAAGATCATCACATCCAGTCCCATCACTTCAGGGCAAATTGATGGGGAAACATTAGAAACAGTGACAGATTTAATTTTCTTGAGCTCCAAAATCACTGCAGATGGTGACTTCAGCCATGAAATTAAAAAAATGTTTGCCTCTTGGAAGAAAGGCTATGAGAAACCTAGACAGCATATTAAAAGCAGAGACATCACTTTGCCGACAAAGGTGCATACAGTCAAAGCTGTGGTTTTTCCAATAGTCGTATATGAATGTGAGAGTTGGACAATAAATAAAGCTGAGTGCCCAATAATTAATGCTTTTAACTATGAGGTTGGAAAAAACTCCTGAGAGTCCCTTAAAAGCAAGGAGCTCAAACCATTCAGTTCTAAATGAAATGAGCCCTAAGTATTCATTGAATGGACTGATTATGAAGCTGAAGTTCCAATACTTTGGCCACCTGATGTGAAGGGCCAACTCATTGAAAACAAACAAACAAAAAAACAAAAAAACAAAGAAACCCTGATGCTGAGAAAGATTGAGGACAGGAAGAAAAGGGAGTGACAGAGGATAAAATGGTAGGATGACATCACTGACTCAAAGGACATGAGTTTGAGCAAACTCTGGCAGATAGTGAAGGACAGAGAAAGTTGTCTGCATTTCATGGGCTTTAAAAAACTCATACATGACTTAGCAATTGAAAAATGAATAAAAATTATTCCTCCTATTGTCCTAAGACAGAACTTTGAAAATAATCCTAGTTTTCTTCTATCACTTTTCAACTCTCTTCAGTGACTTCATATAATCAGTATAGCACATGAAAAATACAAGCAGAAATGCATATGAATGGAATAAGTACTTTCTACAATTAATTTATTCAACATGATCTGATTTATATAAAAATAATTATGTAAATTCCTTAAGGTATTATTTATTAGAAATCTGGTATTGGATAACAGGATTTGATACAAGCAGAAGCTTTTGGAAACTTAGTCCTAATGAAAATTCACTCCAATTATAGTATATACAATGATGATTACAGGGCCTATCCCTGGACCTACAAACATATTTTTAATTGTCTATTTTATTTTTATGAAAATTATTACCGTTTTAATTGAATTTAATAGTTGGCAGATTATTACTATTACTGTTGTTTATTTTTATATATGTTAGGTAGTTAGAATAGGAAAAAGGAGTCCAAAATGGTGGTGGCTAAAAGACAGAGAAGGGAAAAGCCCATGAAAATAAAAAAAAGGAAGGTCCAAGGACTGGAGCGAGGACCTTGGACCTCACCTCAGTTAAAACAAACAGTCCTCCAAGCTATTCCAATTTACATAGGGCAGGCTCAGGGGGAGGAGGAAAAACATATAAAAAGAGGAGCCAAAATTGAGCCTGGTGCTTCTCTTCTCTTCGTGTCTTTTGGGTTGGCCTGCCCTCATGTCTCTAGAGGATGTATTTTCCTTTGCTTCCCAAATAAAACTGAGCTGTAACACAGAGCTGGAATATTGGTCTATCAGTTGCTTCAGATTTTTGCTGTGGTAAGACAGAACCAAGGAAATTAAACACTCTCCCAACAATATATAAATTAACCATGAATTTTATTGCATTATTGCTATGTATGATGTCATTATTTCATATTGTCCTAATATTTCAAAGCATACACACACACACACACACACACACACATATAGTAATCTTATCTTTGCCAATAACTATATGAAATTAAACAATTATTTAATCTTTTGAGTATCTTATGATAGATATTTTGAGCTTTTATGGACTATAGCCCACCAGGCTCCACTGTCTATTGGATTCTCCAGGCAAGAATACTGGAGTGGGTTGACATTTCCTTCTCCAGGAGATCTTCCCTACCCAGGGATCAAACCTGGGTCTCACACATTGAGGGTTCTCCTGCCTTGTGGGCAGATTCTTTGCCATCTGAACCACTAGGGAATAAGCTTTTATATTGCTTGTTAAAAAAAAAAAAAAAGAAAGAAAGAAAATAACAGATAAATACATCTATATCATGTTAATATTTAGTTCCTAAATAAACTTTTCCATAAATCATCTATTGGAATTCCTATTATTTAGTCTTAAATGGATTTTTATCTCTGCCAGATTTACATGTTTCTAGTTTCTTCACTTTTATATTCACATTTTACCTGAAATGATGTCTTGAATCTATTGATTCCAATGTTGTAAAACCACTAACTATTTTAAAACTCTCCCCTCAATTTTATACCTCTCTTTACCTTATCCTTTCCAAAGATTAATTCTGTGGTGGATTCATGTCAATGTATGGCAAACCCAATAGAGTATTGTAAAGTCAAATTAAAAAAAATAAATAAATAAAAAATAATAATATATTAAAAAAAAACTTTAAGAATAGGAGGTATCTGAAGATGAATATAGGGCTCTATATTTTTTCTTCTATTTGCACATCAACAAAAATCTGAAAGGAGACACAGAGCAACTTAAATCAAGATGTCTGCCTCAGGAGAATGGATTGCACAAGTTTATCACCCATATACTCAGATTGATTTAAAAACAAAAATGTTTATAAAGTTGACAATATAACAAGGAAATGGAGAAGAATATATGTGTTATGCATTGTGTGTGAATATGTTAGAGATCTGTGTATTTCAAAGTTCTATTCTTCCTGTTCTTACTGTTTTACCCTAGAGCTCAGATAAGCAATGATACTGTTTCAAATTGTGCTGAATAAAAGCAGCTCCATACCTCATACATAATTCACCTTTACTGACAGGAAATTATGATTACACAATCCTGTCAGCCTATAATATTATTCAGTAATTGAAGGGAGATTTTATTTTATGTGTGAGTTGATATTTATCTGTAGAAAGTAGGAAATAAAAGGAAATTTTCAGTGTTTATTTTTCAAGTTACTCAATATATTGTTTACTAGATAACAGTACTTCTAAGTTGCACTATCCTTAGTTTTACAATATTTGAGATTTGATTCTATCTTTACATTCATGAGAACTTTTCAGTTTTAGTTTCAGACTACTAATAGAACTGAATATTCAAAATATATGGCCCTCCAATGTCCTATTTTTAGAAGGTATAGAGTTTTCATTATTTCATCTTGTTATGTAACACACAGTCATGTGATGTTTTCTTAGAAAGAAAATTGGATTTGTCAAGCATCAAAAAACTAAAATAAAGCATAAAAGAAACATGTATTGATGATTTTAATTGTGTACTAAACTGGTCTCCTTGAAAGTACAACTAAAAAAAAAAAAAAACTTGGAGTCCATGATTGATTTTGAAAATGATCCCCACATTTAGATATTGGAAGCCAGATAAATGGGTGAAGGAAATAAGGAAAATCAATCCAAGAAGCCTTCTCAAGGTGACCACTGCTGAGGATGATGGGTCAACATGCTCACTGACTCCTTTTGATGATCTGGAGTTCCCTTTCTGATCTTGTGTATAAAACATTTACATATTTAAGGAGAAATATAAGCTTCAAGGCAGTTCTTAAGGCACTTGTTAAATTTCTATTTAACATTCTATTTCTATTTATAATTCCAAATTAAGTGCATTCATGCGTCTGTTAACAATGAGACTAGAGTCGATGTAGATGCTTAAGATTTGCCACTGACTGTAAGGTAAACCTTGGAAAGAAAAATAGGTCAAAAGTAGATTAAAATGAAAATATTTCCCACAACGGTCTCTCTGAGGATGAGTACAAATGGGTAGTTCGTTTTGCTTCATCATAATCTGTACTCCTCAAAATAAAATTTGAAATTCTTTCACAACAAAGTGAAAGTGAAATCGCTCAGTCGTGTCCGACTCTTTGCGACCCTGTGGACTGTAGTCTACCAGGCTTCTCTGTCCATGGGATTCTATACGGGAGTGAGTTACCATTTCCTTCTCCAGGGTATCTTCCCAACCCAGGGATCTAACCCAGGTCTCCCGAATCGGAGGCAGATGCTTTAACCTCTGAGCCATCAGGGAAGCCTTAACAACAAAGGAGAATAACAAAATACCCGTCGAAAAACAAATAGGGCACACATACTGGGGGGTGGAGGGAGCTGTGGATTATACTCACGCTTCCCTTTTCCTTTTAGTACTGTTTACTTGCCATCAGGCTTGTACACAAGCCTGAACAGACACTCAACAAACTGAAATTAAATTCTACCAAGATCCCAGGGAATGCTAGGGGAGAGGTTTGACCAGAGAGCTTCACGGGAAACTCCACAGTTGACCATTGACTTTGGAAAACTGCAAGGTCAACATCTGTACTACAGGCCATTTCTGCACTCAGAATTAAGAAACTGGAATGCTTCCTCCCAAATATGCTGGCCACAGATAAAAGTGGGAAGTGGTTATCCACAAGTGGCTATTCCCAAGTGGTCCTAATTGACCCTGCTTTGCTGACTCTTCTTTTTTCTAAGTGTGCAGGTGTGATTGACACCTGTTTATCACAGAAGTTATAGCCCTCAGCATCAGAGAAGTCCCTATGAAAGAGACTGGAAGGTCTATAATAAGATTTGGGTCAGAAGCTGCCCTGACACCTGAACAAGACTTGACTTATTTCAAATCATCTTGAAAATGGTTGCTGATGGAAAAGCTCCAGGTACAGTTGGAACTGAAAGACTATATCATGGCACACAAAATATGCCCCAAGAAATTGCTATCCAGGGGCAAGATACCCTGGAGAAGGAAATGTCAACCCACTCAGCAGCTGCTCCACTGCTATGTTAACCAAAGCAAAACTAATGCTGTATGTTATTTTGGTTAAAATATATATATCTGATTTTTCCATCCATATTACTTAGGTGAAATCTACTGGGACTGAATATAAAATATAAAATAATTTCTGTTTGTCAAGATCATGGCTCTACTATTTTAGAGTCTCTATCTTGTTTAAAAAAAAAAAAAAACCTGTTATTAACAACCGAAGTATGCTTTAAAAAAGTGACAAGGGAAATTGTAAAAAAGCATTTTTAGTTGAAACTGAACATCCCAGGGAAATATCACCACTTAAGCGTATATTGGATATAAAATTGTATTCAAATTTATTCCTAGTAATAAAGGAGATATTTTTGGGAAAATGAAATTATGAAATTTAGGAGTTGCTTGTCTAATCAAAAATCATAGTTTATTTATAGCCTACATGTTTTAATATCAAATTGTCTATGAAATGGCTATCCTTTAATATATTTGTTAGTTGGGAGAACTAGTTTGGTTTTCTGAAAAATTCACATGTTCAGTTTACAAAATTCTTAATGCAGTTATTTTTAGTAAAATAATGCATACCCTTTAGCTGTTTATATTTGAATTAACTGTTAAGGCTTGTATCTGAAAAAAATATATAAATTAATTAACCTAACAAATGAGCACAGAAAAAGATGGATACATCTACAGGTGGTAAATCATTTCAACTGTGAGGGAAATGGGAAAGTAAAAGTGATAGCCAGGTGTTCAAAGCAGTGCTAATTTTACACAGTAAACTGGAACTCAAAATCTAAGCTAAAGCTTAATACAATCTCTTCAAAGCAGCAGATGCTTATAGGGAAAAAAAATAACAGAACAATTTGTTGAAAATTACACTGATATTATGATATATGATCCAGACATCAAAGATCTCTTGCAATCAATAGTTTACTATTACAAATACAGTTTGATTGCACTGGCACAAAAAATTAAAATTCTGTATTAAAAATGCATAGTAAAACCATCTGGAATGAGACCCTGTTAGTGTACCATCCACCGTCAGATGATTGATGAACTCTGTTGAGAATAACTAGACCAGGTGTAATAACAAAAAATAAAGCACTTAATAACAGACTTGTTTCAGAATAAATCACTTTCCAATGTGTCTTGGAGAATGTTAAGAGAAAATAAGAATTTTTAAATCTATTTAGTAACAGATAAATGTTGTTAAAAGATAAGAAAAATCTAAGAAAAATATATAGAATGAGTTTTATCATTGATAAATGTATTAACTGAACCATATGCATGTTTGCTAAATTGTGTCCAGCTCTTTTTGACCCTATGTACATAGGATTCTCCAGACAAGAATACTGGAGAGGGTTGTCATGCCCTCTTCTGGGGACTTTTTCAACCCAGGGATTGAACCCGCATCTCTTGCATCTTCTGCATTTCAGACATATTCTTTACTCACTGAACCACTTGGGAAACCATAACAAACAGCAAATACCAACAATATAAAAGTAATCAGGAGACTTCATGGACATACATGTCCGATAGCAGGTGGTGGAATTATTTAAACTAAATTATCTGCTGCAGTATAGCTATAAAATTAAATATATAAATAGTCAAATACCATGTGCGATTTTTTAATTTACAATATTTTCTTCTTTTACATTTTTTAAAAATGCTACTTTTAATAAAATGTTTTACTTTAACTAGTGTTTTACACATATTTACATATCAATGGGGATGTTGGGGAAAAAACACCAATAGTATCATCTCAACGAACTTCCCTGATGGCTTAGTGGTAAACAATCTGCCTGTGAATTCAAGAGACTCAGGTTCAATCCCTAGGTAGGGAAAATCCCCTGGAGAAGGAAATGACAACCCAGCCCAGTGTTCTTGTCTGGGATTTCATGGACAGAAGAAGCTGATGGGCTACAGCCCACAGGGTCACAGAGTTAGACACAGCTTAACATCTAAATAGCAACAACATCATCTCAAAAAAAAAAAAAAAAAGAAGGAGTCACATAATGCTTTCCTTTCTTAGGTTCTTCTAGAATTTTAGCAGCTATTTAAGTTGATTTTTGACTTTCATGAGATATGCTGTCTGAATGTGAAGAATTCACTGAAAAATCTTTTTTTTTTAACCTCATATTTCTAAGAATTATGTATATACACTGAACATCAGAGGCCTGACTTAGACTTAATGTTTCACCACTTCTCATAAAACAAGGAAATCTTGAAAACGTATAAATCCTTGATGTTTTAGTTATAACATGTCTTTCATCTACATACATTATAAACCTCATAAAACAATGCTTGCTTTAAAACCATATTTTCAGAGAAAATTAAGGGAAAGTACTCTTTTATATTTCACCCTTATTAGTATTTCCAGTGTTTCTTTAATACCTGTTCCTCCTGTTTGCATTTCATATCAGGTCAAAAATTTACTTTAGCATTCCTTGCATTGCATTTCCATTGGTGGAATAAAAAATCCTTTTCTTTCTTCTGATATGAAGTTTTCTTTCATCTCAATATCTTGATTTAGTTTTACTTTCATAGTATATGTTTGCCTGATTTGTAATACCATATTAACATTTTTCATCATTTTAAAATATTTGCTCACTGCCTC